>JAOEHY010003697.1:0-16896 GCA_025447955.1 Psilopsiagon aurifrons | reverse complement strand
CCCCAACAGTTTGACTTTCGATCTCAGCTGTGTTTACTGCCAAGGCAGAAAGCATTCTTTGACTTGTAAGCTGATCAAATTTGACCCAGAAGTTAGAGAGAAATTAATGTAGCATCCTGCTAAGCCAATCTTGTTTTCTAGCCATGCAGCATTTTATAAACAGCCTAATACACCTAGCAACTTGAAGAAGTGGGAACAGACTAATAATATATAATGGCTTTCATTTGCTTCATGCAAAATCCAGATAAATACCATTAAAATTGCTACTCCAAACATAGAATGGTATCAAGACACAGCATATTCCAGAACTGTCTTCCAGGACTTGGATATCATCAATGGAAAAAACATTGAAATGAAAAATTACCTAGGAGGAGGTAGGTATGCTTTCTGCTCTGCCAGTGCATCTCACTACAGTCAGCCTTTCTCTGTCCCCGCTTCCTTTACTAGGATATATTAGCCTTAAAGCTGCATGTGACTAGCAAATGCTGCCATGTGATCTGCCCTTTGACAGGGACAAACTGTGTTACTCTGTCTTTTCAAGCATTGGTAGTAAGGGTCACACTGAATTCCAGGCGCTAGTGACAAGAATCAACAGAATTTCTGTGACTGTAAATTTTCTTAAGCTAAGGGTGCCACTCAGGCTGGATATCGCATCTTTTCACAGCAACGCAATGGGCCACCTTTAGATGATCCCTCTGGATAATTTCCATACATTATTCTAGGACTTTGCCTGAGCCACTGCTGAAGCAGCAGCTTATTTCACCACTACATCAAGAAGTCTCAAAAGGGATTCACCAACAGTTGCTTAGGCTGAGATAAGCCTGAATTTCTCCAATTATGCACTGAGAAATCTGCTTTACCCATTAGGGTGTTACAATAATGGTTGTATGCAGCCATAAATAAGCACATCTGCAAGTTGTTGATCTCTTGTGCTGTATGCTCCTGTTACATACCTGGGTGAAAAATGATCTCAGGATGCTGGCATGCGCCAGTCATTATTTACTGTGAGCATCACTACCTTCTCCTTAGAAACTTATTTATAATTCTCCTTCTTTCACACTCAGACACCAAATGATACATACTCAAACTGATACAAACCCCATTAATATACACATATATGGAAAAGAATTTGCAAAACAAATGCCAAAGAAAATAGCTTCTAAAATTGGCCAAGACATTCTGCAGTGACATTCAGGAGGAAAAAGCCTGTGTTTCATTGGAATAATAATCAAACACTCTATTGGATGCCAAGCAAATACTCAGCCAAAAGAAAATAAACTTTACTGTGTTAGCCCTTCTATCAATCCATCTGCCTCCTCCTTTGACTCAGCTTCCCAGTCTTGTTTCTGATATGCCCTGGAATAACAGTTGTTTCCTGTACTTGCAAAAAAGAAGACATTTCAATGTACTCAATATCTGCATTTCTAGGGTAATTCTTGTGTGTTTTGGAACCCAGAGAACGTTTGTAGGTAGAACTTCAGTTGACAAATATCAGTCAGTAATTGTGAAAGACTTTCTATTGTGGTTGCCACAGAAGCTGAAATGTGTACACAGAGACTTGAATTTGCAAATCCAGATGGGCTAAATACACTCTTGCCTGCCACTTTCACACATACTGAGCCAGTCCTATAACGAGGTTTAAACTCAAGATTTTCCACATTGAAAATTAAGTAATATTACTTCAGAATCATTCCCAGAGTCTAATTTTCCTCAGTATGCATTGTTACTTATGATCATTTTAGGTTCCATGTCTAGATTTGCTTTAACCTCTGAACAATCCTAAATCACAAGAAAATAAAAACACCCCAAAAGCTTGCATATGTATAAGAAAAATCTATGCCTGATCTTTTTTAATGCTTTGAAGGGAAACTGAAGCTGTTTGTTTATTCAAAGTGAAGTAATTTTGAAATATTATCTATTATTACATCTGTTGAGAAAAATCAACCATACATTCCTTGGAGTTCTGTATATTTTGACATTTATTTTCATTCTGTTTCAGAACAAAGCGAACATTTGGATGTTCTTCAGAGACTAAAAATTCCATATTGTTATGCAAGGAATGCTTAAAATATTAAAGGGCAAAATTAATCATGACATGCCTTATTCAATATGCGATGACTAATATTAATGCATTTAAAATCTGAAACCGAACAAAATAATTAAGGAGTATCAGAACAAAATACGTAAGCCTAAATGATGTGTTTTCATAAATTCTTATCGAAAGCATTGCCAAAATTCATACATCCAGTGAAATACTTCCAACGCTATTCTCTAGGAATATTTATGATGGAAAAGAAACAGATTCAGTTATGGTTTGTGTATTGCTCAGTTCATGGGATTAAAAACCCATGGATCTGTTTGCCAGTGAGGTAACAGCCAAAATGACAGAAAATTGCTGGAGCAGGCTGATGACTTGGCACATAAGGGCTCAGTACATGACTGCTTCTCAGCTGTGTAGTCCTCACTCATGCAAACCACTTCACACCTATTTGCATGATGGGGAATGAAGGTCAAAGACAGATAATCTATATAAGGGGTAAACACACACACAACCCCACTCTATGTGCAAAAATGCCAAAACCGGGAGGGAAATAAAACCATGCTCATAACAGAAAGAGAACGAATCAGGGAAAGAAAGGATACGTGCGGCTTTACCTGGCAGGACCTTTCCTCCTAATGAAGTCCGCCTGTGCAATTTCACACAGAACTCACTCTAACTGCACTTCTCACCACTGGTAGGTTAGTGAAAATTGCTGCCGAGTCTATGTTCTTCTGCCTTGTGGCAATTAGGCTTACTCAATTTAAAGACCATTTTTCTTTCTAATTCTCAGGATGAAGGGAAAGAAATGCTGCCAACCTATCCACAGAGCTTCAAAACTGCGTTTGAGAATAGTGAAGCAGAGGGAGTCCCAATTTAATCTACTGCAATGCCCATTTTGAACCAATCTTACCCTTTCCAATTTCCTTCTCCTTTTATAACAGGCACCCAACTATGAAAGCCATAAATGGAGAATAATGAAATCTCCTAGCACTGCTCCCCACGATGCTATTAAAACTTGGGTGTGTCACCACTCTACTACACAGTTACGAGTGTTGTCATCCAATGGGGCAGGATACAGAGAGATGCAATTAGCAACGTAGGGGAAAGCACAGCAATATTGATCCTTCCTTTGAAGAAGTTAGTCTCTCTTAACTCTTGCCAGCTAAATAATCCCAATTTTGGTATCTTCTTAAACATCCCTAATCTATTAAGTACAACAAATAATACAGGGGAGATTCTAACATACTACCTAAGTAAATCACTGTATGCAATCGAAACATAGGTTGGTGTTTGGGTGTCTTACTCCAAGATTAACTGACATTGCACTATTTTCATTTTTACCAGGTTTGCTTATTATCAGGATGCAGTTAGACATGTTCTAATAGGGAAAGATGTTATTTTGGCTAAGCTAAATTACTCTTCCTGGTAGAGTGTTATTAAACTGAAGGCAACTAGAAAAAAGAATTAAAGTCTTCACTATTATGTTCTCCTATGCTGTTTAAAAAGGTGGTTAATGATTCACAAACTGAGTGATTTGTAATGCAGGTAGTATCTAGATAGGAGTGCTGCTCAGTTTCCCACATGCTATATTGGCAAAAAGGAGCAACAAGAACCATGCAGTCTCTGCATTTGCCATTTCCTTGCTGAAACAGAATTTAAATTTGGCACCAACACTATCCCTGCTCTAGAAAAATGACACTGTTAATACACTAGTAATTTCTAAATCTGTGCATTGGTACAGACCCAACGTAGGGGCAGAAGGACCATGGTGATATTAAAGAAATGATGAGAAAAGCTCAGTATGCATTATTTAATAAAAGAAATACAAGGCTAGTAATTAAGTCTACAGCTCCTGAATCACAGTCCATGACAGTATTTGAAGTGTCAATAGCTTAGATATCAGTTCTGAAAAGTACATAATTGCATTTCAATGCCACTGAGGCAATGATTCAAGGACAGATTTCTCTTGAGTAATGATATTTCATTCAACATACGAAGGAACCTATTTTCTTGCTTCCTATATTTTTTTCTACATCTGCAAATAAAAAGTCAAAAGGAGCTATACCATGCTCCTGAATATTCAAATATCAGACCAGATGCAAACAAGAATGAACTACAAGTCTAAGTGGCAATGTAATATCCTGAGAGCACCTGAGTTACAACAATGATGAGACACGATTTCAGTTTCCTATTTATAAAAAAGTGAAAGAAATACAACTACTATTAAAGTTTGTTTCCAAATGCTTATATAAAGAGCTTTTGTTTTTATACTATCAGCAGACTACCTTCAGAATGAATTTGGTTACACCTGTGAGATGGCCATAGTGGTTAGGCCATGTCCTGTTCTAACCCTCAAGGAATCTCAACAGACCTTTAGACAGAGCATCAAAACCCAGACTATGCTATTCATTACTTTGAGTGGATTATCACTGCTGCCAAAGATTCACAGTAAACTAGTGCGCTTTGTTCCTGAGCCAGGAAATTTTAATTGCTTCTGCTTAAGCAAAAATTTAATACATACATACATTTCCCGTCCAGACCATTATTAGATTAATAAGGGGATGAAGAAGGCCAGGTGTCCTATATTAGTAAGCTGTTTAACTACCAATTGGTTATTAAATGCACAAGAAAATGTCAAGAAAGGACTCTATTGCCATGGGGATTAGAAGCAGCAGGCTGCATGCCATTACTTCTGGAAAGCCTGAAACTGCAGACCACTACTGCAGCTGTGAGACTTTGAAACAACATCAGTGCTCCAGAAAGGTGGTTTGTAGTTTAAGGTTAGCTCTACCTAATCATAAGTAATATCATTTCCAATTATATGTTGATTTTTGCTGATATACAGACGCATAGTGGTTAAAGCTGTTCCTTTGTGACCACATTTACCAAGGCCATGGGTGCCAAGAATACAGACTAAGAACAGGGTAAGAAAAGCTGAGCCATCATAAGAGGCATCCACCAAATCACGAGGGGCAAGACACAGTGCAGAAAGCAGCATAGTTCACAGTTTTGCTGCCGTCAGGAGTAGCATGCAAAAGTCTTTGGTACCTGCTGCAAGGCTTTATGTGCAATGAGAAAATACTGTCAGCATGAAGGCATGGTTACACAGGAAAGTAAAAGACAACACAGGAAGATACAGACAGCTGTGGGATTTTATACAAACTAGTTGTGATTCATTATATAGACCAGAGTGAACATCATCAAATGCTGGTTTTTAACTTTACCTGAATTACTATGAGCGAAAGAAGGGAAAAATGCAAAGTGATCTTCTATGATCATATAAACAAAACTAGTGCCCACAGACAACAGCAAATTCATTTGTCCTTCACAATGGTGCAACAGCCATTTGCATACCCTATGCCTTCACCACACACTCTCAAACCTTGTGCAAATAAACCTGGCATCATCTACTGTTTTCCAGGAGTAAGATATAAACTGCACACAATCATAAGCATTGTGTGGGCTTCCTGGGGAGCATTCAGCAAACAAAACTCATGAACATATGCAGCTGGAATACACTGCAGGATGATTGTATTTGCCTAATCAGGAGGAAATAAGAATCTGTTTGGAAACCCCAAACTCCATCACTGTTAGCAGCTAAGCCTTGTAACCTGTGCAGTCAGAGCATACCAGGTTTGTGGGGTTGTTTTCAAGAAGAACTAGAGTCAATGAAGTTGGATTCCTCAATTCAAGGTGTTAAAGTTCATGGGTTTTGCTTTCAAGGTTCAGCTGTTATGCCACTGCATTATGCCCTTTCTATCTAAATTGTTTAAAAAATTTCCACCTAACAGAATGATCAGAACAAATATTGTAGCTAAAGATGCCACTGACTCTCGTTGGTGATAGAAGCAAATGTCTGAGACCTGACAGTTGACTAATCGCAACCTTTCCATTTCCAAAGCTAGATGCAATTTAATTGGTTATTTAATACACCTTCTAAGCCTCATTTTTTTTGCTGCAAATCCAAGTTCCCAAGCATTTAAACCAGATATCTTCATCGCTCCTTTAGACCAGTTCTAAAGAAGTGGTCATTTTACAAACTTCATTATATAACTTGAGGCTCTTAAGCACCCTGATCTGAAGAAACTAAAACTAAAATGCATTAAGACTGGAATGTCTGCAAACTATTAAACCCTGCTGAAATTTGGAGGGTGGATAACAGTTATTTCAGTCCTCACCTCTGATTTTCCTTCTATTTATTAGCAGCTGGTTCAGAGAATCAAACCATCTGCTCTTTGAAAAATGAGTATTGCCAAAAATAAATAGTTTAGCCTTGGCAGTAAATTCATCCAGACTGCAACTTGTCTTACCATTGCTGCTTCTACTAATAAGATTACAGCTAGAACATTATATCTGCCAAGAACTTTCATAATTGCTTTTAAAAGCGAAGCACAGTTCAGAACAAAACAGTTAGCCGGTTGTTGAGGCATCTCAGTGCTCAGTTTTCAAACGTTCAAAAGTGATTTCCTTGTAACACAAGCTGAGTAAAGCAATGGGCATAAATGTTCATTAGTTTAATTAACATTATTCGAGGATAAATACTAATGGAACACATTATAAACAATAGTCTGTTTTCTGCATGTAGTTTATGGAAACAAAACTCTACACTTTATAGAATGCAAATTCTGAAGTTATTACTTGGCTGTGTAAGCCACGCGCCATGATTTAACCCCAGCCAGCAACTCAGCCACACACACCCAAACACTCACCCCCAGTAGGATGAGAGAGAGAATCAGGAGGGTGAAAATGAGAAAATTTGTGGCTTGAGATAAATACAGTTTTGTTTATTAAAAAAGGAATGTGCTCACCTATTCCCATCAGCAGGCAGGTGATCAGCCATCTCCAGGAAAGCAGGGCTCCATCATGCATAATGGTATCTTCAGAAGATAAACATCATATTTGCAAATGTCTCCTCCTTCCTTCTTCTTCCCCCAGCTTTATATGCTGAGCATGATGCCATGTGGTATCCATTTGTCACCCCCAAACTCCTTGTGCCCCCCAGCACACTTGATGGTGGAGTAAGGATCACAAAAGGCCTTGTCTCTGTGCAGGCACAGCTCAGCAATAACAAAAACATCCCTTCATTACCACAGTTTCCAGCACAAATCCAAAACACAGCCCCATACCATCTGTTAACATTATCCCAGCTAAAACCAGCGCACAAAGCAACTGTAAGAATAAATATTTGACTTCAATGGGCATGGATAGAACCCTACATGCATAAATAAAGAACCCTAATGGAAAACTGGGGATAATCTATTGTTCATTTCCTTGTTGATATTTCCAGATAATGCATCTCTTGCCATACTACAGAAGGCACTTCAGAGCTCTCCATTCACACTTAAAGCAAGCCACTTCCCATTAGCTTCTAAGACTGGAAAAAAGGAATAATTACGCCTTTGAAATCAGATTTAGAGAGAAGTCTCGTCAGTATTGCCGCTGCAACACTTAGCTCAAAATGCTTCTTATCACAGAACCTGCAGGTGTTTGTACATACAGTACTGTGGGCAGCTCTCACTCCCCTATATTCTAACCTTCCAAACTTCTGGTTTATGGTATCACTGGTCCCTTAGCATGGATGTTGACCTCATAAGTGAACAGAGCTGCTAAAGCCTGTGCATTGTAACACTGCTGCTGCTCTTGTGCTTCACTCACAAAAACTTTTTGGGATTTCAAAAGGCATTAGGAATGCTGTAATCTTCACAAATTCCTTCTGAGGTAAAATTGCTGGTGAGGTAAAAGGCTAGGCTTTTCAGATGTGGGTGCCTGGCACTATCTCCTGAAATGTCCCAGGATACAATGAAGATGTCAGTGGGATCTTTGTCACTTCTGAAAAATTAGGCCAATTATTTCAGTGCCAGCTCACTGCACGGCTTCAGAAATCTGCTCTGGAAAATGTCAGCCCAATGCTGGTCTCAGTGAGTCAGTGATAAACAAGTTTAAAGGCTCGAGAGCAGCACAGTCATTTCAAGGGACTTCAGACAAGAACAGAGAAAGACTTTTCTTCATGTCCTGAAAAAGCTGCATCTTTTCTTGCTTTTCAAAACATAAGGCCCAAACAAGCCCCCCTTTTGCCCCAAACCAGCAGCTTCAGCAAAGTAACATCTTTTCCTGCTTCCTGCTCTAGTGTATGGAAGTTTCTCATGTCAGTAACATCTTTCTTACACAAGAAAACAAGCCTGTCATAAAAGTAGGCCTTTCTTTGGGTTGTTGTCACAAAATAGCACATATTGGCCATAATACTTAGAGTCAATCGTACCATTACCAGTTTTGGTGGGCTCTCAGCAAGGAAAACTGGACCAGAAGCATATTGCCTGTATACACTAGACATAGGACTTTTCAGAAACAATAACATTATAGAGTTAGAGAATAATTTTCTCTGCTACACTTCTTGTCTCCAAGGACTACAAACTGACATTGTTAGTTTTGAGGCAAAACACAAGAGGTTGAGAGCAAGCATTTCATGCAGTGGTCGCCATTTTGGCTTAGGGGCTGATTAAATATACCACATTTCAGGCGGCAAACAAAGATGAATTACTTAAAAATAAGGCAAAGTAAAAATCAATCTGCTTTACTAAAAAATATGTTAATATTTTAATTGGCATATTGCATGTCAGCAGGAGTTAAATGAAATAATCTATCTTTCTAAATACATGATCATTCGTGTTGCTAGAAAACTGTTCCTGTTTTTTAAAGAGGAGAGCGTTCCTCTATCCTTCTCTATATATGGAATATGCCATCCCCCTAATGATATAACTATATTTAACTACACCAGAAAGAATGGAATTTATATTCATGAGATACAGATGGCTTCATAATTCACTAGCAATGGAGTCCTGAGTGAGTAATTAGGCCTCCCCTATGGAGCAGAAAGCAATTCCAAACCTCAGCACAGTTAATAAAGAAATTACATAAGGAGACAGAGGTCCTCTTTCTGGCTCTACTTTGACCTGCTCTGTGACATTGGGCACCTCCTCTCTCCACCTTTTTTCCAACCTCTTCATTATACCTATTTAGACTGGTGGGTTTTGTTTAAGCAAAAGGTGAAGTTCAGCAGTGAACAGGTCTTTATTATGCATGGAATTAATTGCAAAGGATCCTGGATACACACTGAACTTTCGCACTTAAAAGACTTTTTCCAAAATATAAGGCTCTCTGTACACAAAATAGGGATTATATTTACTAACACACTATGTGTCAAGTCAACTAATGAACACTCAAAAAACCCCAAATAACCTTACGTTTTATCAAGTTTATCCAAAGGGGTTATGAAGCCTGCAAGGCCTCTAACATCCAAGTGAAAAAGGACAGTGAGAGTGTTCATGTAAGTTATTCTTGAGAATCTTCCATGGTGGCCAGCGAATTTCCACAGAAAAGGTAGCAATAAAGGGTATTGCTTCTACAGGTTGTGGCTGAAAAGTAGCAGCTTGGGCTAAGCAGGGAAACAGGAGGTAAGTGACTAGGCTCAGGGATCTGCTTTGTTTCCAACTTGTTCTACTCTGGTTTATAGAAAACTACGCATCTGCAGATACAGCTGTATATCTTTTAAATTCAGTTAGCAGGCTCCCTCATCTTGAAGCAGAAACGTGAGAATCAGTGTATCTAAAGTAAATATACTTCAGCTTGCTTGCTTTTAAACCAGCCTTTTCATTCTCACTTTTCCAGAAGGTTATGTTTTTCAGCCAGGAGTAACTTGTGCCTGCTTCTCCTCTCTTTGACTTGCAGAAGAGATCTATAAAATGCAGGAAAAGAAAGAAATACAAGGGCAGATCCTAGACTATACAAATCTACAAGTTAAGACCTACAAACACAGTATCACCTCTGCTTTATGTTAGATACATACTAAACATTAACCTCAATTCATCTGAAGAATCAAATCTCAGTGCTTTGAAAGACTGTCATTGTCTCAGTCAAAGCTGGATCTGATTTGGAGACAGTTACTATTTCTTTATCTTTCAGGCATGATCTGAAGAATTTTACCTAGCTCTGATTGTTAAATACTTCAACTGCATATGTGATCTCCAGCACCCAGCACAGTGGCAAACTGAATAGATAGGTAGCAATTTCAGGTTTCAGTAAACAACAGGAAAAGTTAACCTTGTTGAGAGGAAGACCACATTTGCATGAACACAACTTAGCTGATGAAATTAGGGGGAGTGTTGCAGGAAGAGTTAATAATACAGAGGTATTTAAATTTAAATGGAGGATTATTTCCCCTTCAGAGCCACAGTGAATCAGAAGGAGCTTAGGAAAATGTAATGGTCATTCTAATAGAACATATTTTCCCAACTCCACAAATTACAGCTTCCACCAACCAGGCAACCATTTAAGGAAGGCAAATTAATTCTCTTTTTTTTGGCCTCAAGATAATTCTCTTGGTGTAAAGACTAGACCTGCAATCCATCAGCAGCTAGCTGCATTATCAGAGACTCTTTTCCACTGACAGAAAGCTGACGATATGATGGAATCACTTTGTGGAGTGGCTCTCAATGCAATGGCTGGTGTGATACATGCTCTTGCCAGTTTTATTAAGATAAAGGCTGTATACTGAATGACCTGGCTGCTGCCTTGGTTCCTGTCACAACTTCTCCCAGTCAGTTCAGTTCAGTCCCTGACGTTTACTTCAGACAACCAACAGAGCTATAAAGGTGGAGGAGTTGTTACAGGACCTGGATCCATCTCTATTTTTGATTGAAATATTTGATATTCTGTAAGGATAATTTCAAAATTTCATTACCCTTTCTAAAAAGAGCCCAAAGATGATGATTAACTCTTAAGCATGTGATTGATACCTTTTGATTTCAGTGTAACTTCAGCACATATTTAAAAATTAGCCATATTTGTGCATTACTTAGCCCTGTAGCTCTATTAGAAGCCAACTGGATTTGTATATGTGAGCTGTCAGCTTGTTTGATCTGTGCATTCACTCAAATGCTGTTTGCATGCAAGTGCAATTACACTTGTAAAATGCAGAGAAAAATGGACCAAGCAGGTTTGGAACCTCTCTCAAAAGAAAAATCACTCTTAGTGTATTTTAAACTAATCTCTTCAGAAAAGCTAAAATAAATTCTACTTGCATGTATAACACTTCCCAGTATCCTCTCCAGAATTATCCACTGGATGGATGATGGTCTATTGGTTTACGTATGATTTTGGCATCTGTAACGTCTGAGCTCTTCACTGATTTGGGTGATCCTGAGCAAAGCACCTGAACTGTTCTTGTTCCTCGTCTGTAACCAGAAGATCAAAGAAATATAGCAGAAAAATAATTTCTACCCTCGTTGCAACAAAGAATTGTGGAATGTTTGAAGTGTTTTGAAGTCCTTGTATGAAAGAGTAAGGATGCAGTAGTACTAATAGTACAAATGTAACCAGGCTCCAGCAGAGCTAGCTGTGTGCAGCCACGGCTGAGTCATGACACTTTCTACATATATAACATTTTCCTAAATAAAAACATTAATCTACAAGCCAGAGCTGCTTTCTAGATCATGGGTTCCCCATGGACTCCTTCTATTTTTCCCTAGATGGGCTTTTGTCATGGGATCTATAAAAATCCAAACATGCTGCTGAAGCTGATATTACAATTTACCTCTTTAGGGCTGAGAAATAAACAGATGTTCTTCCTCTCACAGGGAACATTAAAGACCCCATGGTAATTTCATGAAGCAGTTAACTTTACCCCCAATGCCCTTACACTGTGTTTCTAGTCCTTGTCTGGATGGCTCTATATACCACCAGAACATTAAGGTGAGCATGTTTAATACCTTACCGAAGGCTGCTCATACTTACTGTATATATTTAGTATTTATCTGTCACTTTGCCTATTTCAAACCATTTATTGTAACTCATAAAAGTGAACTTTTACCAAATCTACTGAGACCAAGCTTGTCATGAAAGAAAACATGAGGGAATACTGCTACCCTTGCAAAACTGCCACATATGAGGATATTTGTACTCGTGCACAGAAGAACTGTACACTAAAAATGATTCAAACATCAGGCCAGCGTACAGATTCCAGTCATCGCAAAACAAATACAAATCACCCTAGGCCTATGAAAAAGGAAACTATATTGTAAGTGTGTAGGGAAACAGTGTTTTCCAGATCTAAGACAAACTAACCTCTTATTTCAGCAGTGATACTTGTATCAAGAGATACTTGTACCTCTTGAGACAAGTGTTTTTTTTAACCAAAATGAAGGAACCCTGACTTCTACGCCTAGAAGAGTGTTGTGTTTCCACAGAAATAAAACCATGTCAGTATGCTGCACGAGTATGCTGAATATGCTCTGCTCCAATCACTTAAGTGGACTGCAGTACTGGATTATCAATATGATTATCGAAGGAGATAGTCTGGCATCTGCTGGGTAAGGCAGTGGTGCAGAACTGTGCTCTTGGGCACAAAGGGATTAAAAACATAGACTTAAGCCTAGCGATTGGTGCTGGTCAAAACATGAATGTTTCATTTGACTTTTAGAGACATTTTAAAGCAATACTGATCTGCACTACTAAATAATGCAAATAAGTCTACTGAAGATTTACTGCCTGGATTAATTCCATCTCACGACTTCAGATAACCTATGTGATATCCTGCTTTTTATTAAGGGGACCGGACCAGGATGATCATCCTAAACTACGCATTTAAGTGCAATCACATGTGTGCTCACATGACTTTTTCTGGGTCATGCTTTTCCCAAATATTTTTGCCATTCAGGTTTCTTATCACTGAACCAGGAATGCATTTTACAATGTTGAAGCAGCTGCTTGCTCATATCAATTTTATGCTTTCTTCTTGATAAATCTAGATATTGCTTTTTGATTACAACAAGTCAAATTTAATAAAATTAAATCACTTTATACAAACCAGTTCTACACCACAGTCCAATTTTTAATTTCATGTCTCCTCAAGGCTGTTTTTCATGCTATGAATACTTTAGTACTTTTTTACCTTGTGTTCTAAACCACTGAACTGAGACCCTGTGATAAATTACTATTCTATGACATTAGAAATTGACTTCATTTTTTTTGTAAGTAAACACTTCTGATTTAATACAGGCCTTACATTCCACAGACCTTGCTGTACTAAGAAGCTTAAGTAGTTCCAAAAAACTTTGGTTGCTTCAGACAAATGAGGTATTGTGATGGAAAACAAACCCACAACATCTTTAGGGCAATTAGGGTGCATGTGGGGCAGTGGCATTGTTACCTGAGGGATGCTTGAGTTCTTTGAACCATAATTGCCAGTAGGGTGGGTGTCTGCAGCCTTTCATCCTTCCTTCGGTATGAACTAGAAATTGGGTTTGCAAATTCAAGAGGTGGAAAAAAATACACTGGCAACTAGGAAAGTATCCTGTGTGATCACCCAGTACACATATAATTTGACTGGGCAAAAGAACCTGTATTTGGACTGATCTTTGATATCTTGGATGCTATGCTCCCTGCATGATGCTTTTTCTCTCACTTTTTATCTTCATTCACAGTGTAGGAATGTTTTGTAGCACTAATGAAAACCATTTATTTGGGTCACCATTAGCATTTCAAAATGCCCTGAAACAATTACTGATCTATTGGTCTGCAGAAATGGATCTGAAAATTGAACTCATGAATACTGCTTAGAATCCTGAGTCACATCATGTTTCTTTGTATGGGCCTGGTCATTAGTGTTTTAGATGTTTAACTAGGTGAGAAATAGCTCAACTCAAAACATCTGTCACTTAAACTCACAAATGAACTACGTGCCTATAGAACCCATTTAAACAAATCGTTGGAACCATATTAGTGATACAAAAGAGACCAAGCTATAGTATATATTCAGTATGAAATCACAAAGAATAAGCCAAACGTACAACTTATTTTTTTAGGCTGATAGCTTTTCACTACTCAAATAATAATCCTATCTGAGTCAATCTACTTCAAGTGAATCTTCTTCACAGACATGTCTTGTTTCTTTTTCATCAAATCAAGTATCTCCAAGTTATCTTTATTGTGCAGTGTGGGGAAGAGGATCATCAGGGCTAAAGAGTAGGAGAGGTGTCCAAAGGCCAGGAGGATCAGATTTTCTATTTAGCTGTCCTGTGAAGACTGTTGAGCTGGTTTTTGGAGATGTGCCATTCTGTATCTTTTCTGATTGAGATTTGGGAAGTCCTCCTCATAGCAAGACATGCAGTTTGTGACTGAGCAGACCTCAAACAGAAGGGTCAGTAGAATTACCTACTAACTTCAGAAGAATTAACTACTCCTTTAATTAAAACTTGAGTTAAATATACTGTTTCCTGGTTTTATTTGTTAATAAAGCCAGAGGCAATAAAAGCTTACATTTGAGCTTTCACAGTATGTGGTAACTACAGGAACTGGCTGTAAATACCACTGTCTAAGCATTAGTGATCTGGTCACATATACTGAATTTATTATAGCAATAAAAAATATGAAATGTCTAGATTATATTCCCTTATAGTAGTGGCCAGAACAACATAACCATTATGAAAAGCTCACTAATTGAAAAGCTCTCTGTTTTCACAAGTGTTTAGGTATTTTCATCTCGGGGTAATTTTCTTTACTGTTTTCAAGCTTAATTAAAAGGGTTAAACTTGCCTAGCTTATGTTAGGCAGATTCAGAAGACAGCTACATATCTATATGCTGCAGTTATAGCTTTATTTTGTAGTCAGCTACATCCTGTATGCCTGTACAATGCAACTGGCTTTACCCCAAGAGCAATCAAACATACAAACTAAAGACATTCATTTTTGCATTTTTTTAGTTTGTTTTTCATATATTCATTTCCTAATAAATTTTAAAATTGTTCTCTGGAAATTTTCTGTTCTGGTTTACAAACCCAGGCTCAATAATTGTTATGGAATTTCAAAATAACACTGCCTACAGATTTTCCTGAGAAAGGGTATAACCTTCTATTCAATGTTTTGGTTGTGTTCTTAAGCATTTGATAAGTTAGAGAGTTAATAAGAATTAAAACTTTATGAATTTTATAGCACTCAGATACTCTTGGGTATTCTTTATTTTTTCAGCGAGAAAAGCTAAATGACATACAGGAAAAGTATCTCCAGACTTAAACCATGCTGGTCAGAAAAGACAGATGTCTGAGCTGGTTGTTTGTCATAACCATAAAAATGCTACACAAAACAAAGTCTCACAAGAACAAAAGTGCTATTTGGTCACACTGAGCTTTTTATGTCAAGATTATTTATGAATATATATTTGTTATTGAAGAAAGTGTATATTAAATTTTTACATGAGCTGGAGTGTCTGTATAACAAATGGATTATCAGTTCAGTAACCTGCTGAACAATTGCTGCTGCATAGAATCATAGAATCATAGAATAGTTAGGGTTGGAAAGGACCTTAAGATCATCTAGTTCCAACCCCCCTGCCATGGGCAGGGACACCTCCCACTAAACCATGCCCCACTGAAGTACAAAGCTGGGGGTTCAGCCTTTCAACTTCAGGATAAATAATCTCTGTAGCAGGTCAAAGCTAGAAACTAAAATTTACAATTCTTTTGAATAAAGCCTAATTGCTTAAGTTTGTGCTAATTCTGTCACTTCCCTTTTTGAGGAATTCTTTAGCTGTATGTGTAAATTGCAGCAGGCACAGTAGGACTCTTGATTTGAGTCACTGGGGTTACACAAATGCCTTATTAACTGCAGTCAAAATTGACACACTCAGCATGACTAACTTGTAGCTCTGTTACAAAATGCTTAAGTAAAAAGCAGACTAATAGTTTGAATGGAAAAGGGCTTTTAAAAGGAAAAACATAAAACCTTAAATATATGGAGGAAAGGTTTCTGCTTTAACTGTATTGTAATGGCTCTGTTTCAAACACAAGTGTACTGTAAAATAGATTCATAATAGCTCCAGGAAAGATGTTGTTAAGTCTTCTAAATTCAGACTAAGAGCTATTTGGCCAGGACAAATTCTAGGCTAGAAATAACACTTGGTTGTTATCTTTTCTTGTCCAGTACAGAGATTACTTCTACGAGAAATAATCTGTGCCAATATTAACAGGACCCAAATCATGAGTCTGCAAAAATGTCACAAGGCTCTCTCCTGTATTTTTAAATGATGAATGTATCTAATAATTTAATCCCATGTTATTCTTTGTGCTCTCCTATAAGTTATTCAACCCTATCAGTTCATCTGCAAACACTGTAGTGATCCTGCTTTGATTAATCACTCCTTTTTTCCTGTCCTTTCTAATCTATAAATTAACAAACAGATCCAATGTGAGATCAAAGGCTAGTGAAATTTCTCTCCAACTCTGATGCCTGTTAAATGAGCGATGAAACACTAGTTTTCAGTTCAAAGAAGGCCTTCCATAGCACTGAACTGTTTTAAAGAGTGTTAAGAATTTTTGTTTGGTCTCCACAGCACATAATAATAATGAGAAGCAGAATTAGACTCTTTGGTATATCTATAAATGTAACAGGTGGAAGCTAATGGTTTGCTTTTACCAGCTTTTCTTTGAGCATCCTGATGTGTTGCTGATGCCTCTTTCAAGCTCCAGAAAGCTTTGTTGATTTAGCTACTAAAATTTTGTATGGCCTTCAAAATTTACCCCAAAGTCCTTGGTCCAGTGGCTCTCTAGTTTCTGATGCCTTTATGGCCTTTTATTTTTTTTTTGCTTGGGCTAAATTATTATGTGCCTAAGAAGCCTGTAAGACATATAGAAATTTTTAAAAGATAATGTAGAGAAAAATACATCTGAAGTATTTGTTAATCTGCACCATGTAACACGGTGTCGTGGTTTACGCTGTAAATCAGCCACGCAGTTTGTTAACTTACCTCCCCCTCCTAAAAGAGCTGCCTCGGTTTAAGCTGTAAAACAAGCAGTTTTGTTCGCTCA
>JAOEHY010003696.1:0-22905 GCA_025447955.1 Psilopsiagon aurifrons | reverse complement strand
GTTTAAAGCTCATAAAGGGAAAAAAAAAAAGGCAAAAAAAGAAAAAGAAAAAAGAAAAAAAAAAACCAAAAAAAAAAAAACCAAAAAAAAAAAAGGAAAAGAATGGGGGGGAGGGGGAAGTTAAAAAGGAACTTTGAAACCGATGCTGGGAAATGGTAACGTCCTCTCTTTGAAACCATGAGCAGAACAACTTCATGGTGAAGTGTTGAGTTTCATTATAGGAGAGAGCTGAAATGGTGGAGGAGTTCAGAAACCCACTGACACGGTAAGTTTGCCAGGAACTCAAGTGTCTGCATCTAGAGACTACAGAACAGCTGCTTTTCAAGTGTCTGTTTTCTTAAAGCAAAACCTGTAGCTGAAGATCATTTGAAATGCAAAGTTACATTGCTAATTCTTTGTATCTCAGTTTTATATATTTTATAAGAACCTGGGATGAATTCTAAAAGAGTTATAAAAACAGAACTAATATGTTTCATACCTTTATTGCTATTTACTTTTCCTTTCAGTAGTTTCTTGAACATTTTTGATGCAGAGCCTGTCCAAAGCGCTCTCCTTGTCATAGCTTTGGTGTTTCCTACATGTCTAACCTTGCGATGCCAATATAGTTTGAACTTTCTACAGCAAAGTCATTAGTTTTAAACACAACTCGGACCCTTTTCTTTGATTCAGTTCATAGGATCATAAAAACAAATGGAGCTATTTGTGATCTCACCGATCAGGGCCGGATCATACATGACTGGACTTTATCAAGACAGCATTAAGAATTGAATGCGAAATGTATTCTCAAAAGGCCTTATTTGTAACCCTACTCACCACACCCTCACCCTCCACCACAATAACAAACCCAACAAATATCTCTTTTCCTTGTGCAACTGAGAGCCTGTGCATTTTGCTGCTGATTTCTTACGAAACCTTGATATGCAAGAGCCCTGCTAACTGGGAGCTGTTGGGAGCAGAAGGACATGAGGCTTGGACACATTTATGCAATAGAAAATGATGAGAAAGAGAGCCTTAATAGCAGTCAGACAGGTCATGTTCTTGACCTGGTCGTGAGCACAGGATTAGACTTGGGTTTCCTTACAAGTAGGTTTTTTTCAGCCCAGGTACAAGGCAAAACAGCAGAACAGTTGTAAGTTAATTTAGCAAAACAGCAGAGTGAACACTTAGAGTTGAAGTGGACCTGCAGAGTGGCGATTTGGAATCAAAATGTTTTCAGCATTTGCAGATCTCCAGGTACAGCTTAGGCTCAGCTCTGAATCCCGCAGAGAACAGCGCAGTAATTGCATTGCATTTTGTTTAACAGATGAAGGAAGGAACTCTGAACAAAAAAGGAATTCTGAAAACCATCCTCTGAGTTCTTTTATGCCATGAAAAATGCAATGTGGGTGTTGTCCGGAGCAAGCCGCTCTGGGTGAGTGCGGTCCCTAGGTACTCTGCAGGGTGCAGCATCCCATCCCAGCTCTGGCTCCCAGATGTTGATCCAGAGGATGCTCAGGGTTTATTTAGGAGCTGTGCTAGAGCTCCATCCCTGGGTGTTATGCTCACCTGCAGCCACCATCCTCTCCCCTGCTACCCCAGTATCTTTTCTGTTTGTATGGTCATCAGGTGCTACAAGCTTCAGCCAGTGCCATGGTGTTGATGCATCCCGTTTTTTCAGCATTCCTCCTGCATGCTGCAGGATGAGGAGCTGCCAGCTCTCTTCTTTCACATATTCAGGCTGCAGCTCCCATGGAGACAGGTCAGGTCCAGGGGCTGGGATATGGCACGGCTCTTCTTTTTGACCCAGAACCATCGTTTGCAAGCACATGTCAGCTGGCCTGCACTGTGCTCTTTATGCTTAATATTATGAATATGGGACTCATTGTAATAAGATACCCTGTACTGAAACAGGTAGCAATATTTATTGCTTGTGAGAGATGTTCAATAGGGCATGAAGATAAGGCATAAAACATATCAGCTGTTTTATTATATGTTGGAAGTCCATGAATACCCAGCTAGGTGTTTCAGGACGCTGTTAATCACAAATACCAGCTGCCTTGTTGCGCTCTGCTTCAGTCCTTCTGTCTTTGGTGGTCATCCCTTGTCCTCCCATAAAATCTCTGACTGGGAAGATGTTCATGAGCCTGGTTTCCTGTGATGTTGCACTGGCCCTTCCCTATGGCTAAAAATGTGATCTCTGCTGACTGACCTCCAAATTTGGACCATTTGTCCTCCTCCCTTTTGATCTTGATGGAGTCATAGAATGGTTTGGGTTGGAAAGAACCTTTAATGGTCCCTGCCACGAGCAGTGATGTCTTCAACTAGATCGGATTGCTTAGAGCCCTGTGTAACTTGGCCTTGAGTGTTTCCAGGGATGGGGCATCTGTCATCTCTCTGGGCAACCTGTGCCAGCGTTTCACCACCCTTGTCATTGAAGATTTCTTCCCAACGTCCTTCTCCACAGGGCTGCTCTCAGTCCCTTCACCCCCAGTCTGTACTGACACTGGGGTTACTCCAACCCAAGTGCAGGACCCTGCCCTTGGCTTTGTTGAGCCTCATGAGGTTTGCATGGTCCCACGTCTCAAGCTTGTCCAGGTCCCTCTGGATGGCATCGTGTCCCTCAGGCATTTCAACCACAGTACTGAGCTTGGTGTCATTTGCTGAGATTGTGCTCAATCCCACTGTGTTACTGATGAAGATACTAAACAGCACTGTCCCCAGTATGGACCCCTGAGGGCCACCACTTGTCACTGATCGCCATCCAGATATTGAGCTGTTGACCACTACCCTCTGCATGTGACCATCCATCCTCATCCACTGAACAGTCCATCCATCAGATCCATCTCTCCCATTTAGGAAGAAGGATGCTTTAGGGGATCATGTCCAAAGCCTTACAGAAGTCACAGAATCAAAATCACAGAATCATTACATAGTTGACATCCATAGCTCTTCCCTTCTCCGCTCATGTAGTCACTCATCACAGGGTTGGTCAGGCAGGACCTGCCTTTGGTGAAGCCCTTTTTATTTTTCAGTGCATCCCTTGCCAGGTCCAGCTCCAGCCACTCCTTGGCCTTCCCAGCCCCATCCCTACGCAACTAGGCAACATTCCTATACTCTTCCCAGGATACCTGCCCCTGCTTCCACTGCCTGTGCGTTTCCTTCTTACCCTTTACTCCGACCAGCGAGTCTCGAGTCAGCCATGCCAGCCTCTTGCGTCCCTTTCCTGATTTCTTATACCTGCGGATCAAGAGCTCTTGTGCTCTATGGGAAGCATCCTTAAAGATCTGCCAGCTCTGCTCTGCTCCCCTGTCCCTGCAGGCAGTTCCCTGGGGGGGTCCTATTGACCAACTCCTTGAAGAGCTGCAAGTTTGCTTTCCTAAAATTCATCTCCACCTGCCTGTCACTGCCACAAGGTTTTCATTGCTCCCCACCTTCGCCTCGCTCCTTGCCATGCCACCTCTCTTTCTCCACTTGCCCTTCTTGTCAGTATTGGTGAGGTTTTGTTTTTTATGGCACAGTTCCCAGCTGTGGGAGGACCAGGACATGGCTCCCATCTATCCCTGCCCACCATCCCTGCACTCTGGGGCTCCCCGTGTTGGCTCTCATCTCAGCTCATCCTCCAGCTCAGTCCCACTGCACTTCCAGCCTCCTCCTGCACCTTCTTCTTGGGCTCCTGCCTGTTTGGGACAAATAATCCAAGCCAGGCAAAAGACTTTTATTCTGCAGCATCCATTAGAATGTCTTTTCTACTTTTTCTTGTCTCACTCCCACTCTAGAGGTGTCCCACTGGGCGCTGTACAACAGGACCAGTGTCAGTGATGCTGCTCTCCTAAAGCTGCGCTGTGCTGGCACACTGCAGCTTGGGCAACCTATAACTGGCAGTGAAATTAGGAAGGAGAAACCAGCCACTTGCAAAGGAAGGTCATAAAATCCATCTGAGAGAACAACGTGGAGCACTTCCTTGTGGCTCTTGCTCCACCTCCTGAAGGAGTCCTGTGAGCATCGGTCTCCCTGCAGTGACTGTGCCATGCAGGGGATATCCTGCAGAAAGAAACCCTACAGCGACCTAGCAGTAGCCAGCCCACCCCCAGTGACCATCCGTTGCTGGAGGTACTTGCATGTAGAGGCTTTGTAAATAGAAAAATAATCAATGATGGGGATTCAAGTAATAGGTTTTTATAAAAGAAAAACAAACTCTTTTCCAGGTTTACATCTTGCTTTTCTTTTTATAAGCATAAAAAGGGGGGATTTCTTGAACAACAGCTTGAGAATAATGACTGTGGACCAGATTTAGGCATTGTTCTGGGAGGAGGAGGAGGAGGAGGAGGAGGAGGAGGAGGAGGTGGTGAGCAGAGCACTAGGGCTGTCCCTTGCTGGTGCTGCACTGTCCTGCTGAGGCCAGGTCTGCGTTCAGAGAAAGAGCTGAGGCTGTTTTCAGCCCGGCCGTGGTCGCTTTGTGAACCCACTGCTATTGGTTTTTCTTGGCACTATGGCTCCAATGAGTCACGAACCAAAATAAAGATGTTTTAAGCATTTTCATCCTTTACCTGCTGGACCGTATTCTTCTTTCCCTTAGGTCCCGTTCCAGCAAAGCACTCGGGTGGGTCCCATAGGCTCTTGCTCCCAAAATGCTTTCCTGGATGGCAGCGGCCTTTGCCGCTAAATCATGAGCAGAAACTCCCTTGAGGTCAGTGTAAGCAGAGGATCGGGTGTGTGGACTTCAGTCAGTGCAGTATCAGGCCCTCAGTCTGACTTTCTCAACTCGGTGTGTTGGACTTTGCCTGTGCAGCTCCCAGGGGGTCCAGTGGAAGTTGCATGGCTCAAGCCGCTGACATCTGTTTGAGAATGTGCCTCTTTATCTCTTCAGCATGTGAAATAATGCAAAAAAAAAGGAATTAAGTATATATAAAATAATCAAAGTACAATGTCTGTGGTAGAAGCAAGGCTTTCAAATCTGTTTCTCAGGTAAACAAGTGACACTAATGACAGTGGAGTAACAGCCATCTAAGGGAATTGGGATCTAAAGCAGGAGGATGCCCTCCATCTCGCAGGATGCTTGGGTTGCCAGACACGTTTACTGAGCCTTTGAACACTTGGTACAAAAGGAAACCAGAAGTCAAATTGATATTCGCCACTACCCTTCGCTAGACAGACAAACGTCCATTGCAAAAGCACAAAGGGAAGACTCAAACATAGACTAAACCACACACACACACACACACACAAAGGAAAGGTACCAGTTAAACTCCTTTTGTCTCTTACTCCCAGTGGGAAGCAGGGTAGAAATCCAAGGAGCTGCTCCGTTCCGGGGCGTTTCGACTGCTGCCTCCAGAGATGTGAATGTACTTTACTGCTCCTTGAGTTCCCTCCCATAGAACTAGAGGCACCTCGTTAGGAAGTTGCTCCTGTTTTATGGTGCTAAAGAAAACTTTTATCCCCCCCTTGAGCATTTAAGAACTATAAAATGGCCCTTTTTATGAATGTAACATATCCATTTCTGTTCCACATTTTACACTGCAATTTTAACATGTTTGGAAATGATTTGCCTTTTTTCTTTTAGAATAAGCTTTATAAATATTCTGTAGAGTCAATTGAAGTATAATTCTTAAGGATCACTCTAAGACGCCTACAAAATCTTGTATATTTTTAAGTGTGCCAATTTGTAAAATATTTTGTAAGTGTATATTTTTCTTAGGAAAGTGCTGTGAAGTGTTTGTATGTGTGAGGTTTCCCTTTTTTTGCACCTCCGGGTGTTAATAAAAGGATGTATACTTAAAAGTTTCTGGTTTTAAAAACCAAAATACAAAGACAAAAAAATGACAACTTTTGTTGGGAATTTTGTAATAAAAACACCCCCCCACAAAAAAAAAGAGCTGTTGTGAACGAGTGTAGTGATATCGTGTAAAGGAACCTGGACAATTTGTGAGCGCTTTGCTGTTTTATAGATCCTCTTGTAAATTATTCTTGTAAGATTTTGGGTTTTGTTGTTCTTGTTGCAAAGGTTTTAAATATTTGTGACTGACTCTGTATGGTGGAAACGTCATCTTGTTAACTTGCTGAGGTTTGTTATATTGTTTATGGAATAAATAAAAACCTTTAAAAGCTCATTTTAAGATCATGTATGAAGAAGAAATTAAAACTGCCGTTTATTGACTATTAGGAATTGTTTCTTTTGAGCGAATCACTGTTAAGAGATGAGGACCGGTCCCCTCCGAGCACGTTCCTGGTCCCGGCCCGATGGCTCCATCGGGCTGATGCTCCTTAGCATGAAGCAGATTAGAGATGGAGGCATGGCTGTGGATGGGAAGAGGTGCGGGAAGCACTTGGCTCACTTCTGCTGGAAAGAAGTGTGATTTTAATTGAGGAACGGGAACGTCAGCAAATTGACACAGAAGGAATTACGGGCTCGTCTTCCGAGGGCATGGAGATGGGCAGTGCAGCGTGCTGAGACCTGAGGCTCTTCGCAGCCCGCAGTGCCTGGAGAGAGGGGGTCCCATCCCATTCCCAGTGCTGGAAGCGCCCCCCAGATTGGCCTTTTCCTGGGCAGGAGCAGGTGGGTGCAGTGGAATGCCCCATGGTTATGAGTGCTGCTGGTTTCCTCTTCATTTTCTCATGAAAATGGTCTACAGAATGGTGGGGGTTTAATTCCCATTCCTTTCAATAGCTCTTAATGTTGACAGGAACAATGGGAGGGAGGCGTTAATTCAGTCTGAGGGCTTCCCAAGCCCTGCCAGAAGGAAAGCAGGGCACGGGCACTGTGTTTAGCAACCAGATCAAGGCGTCAGCCTGGCACAGAGGCAGGAAATGAGCCCCCAGGAGCAGACCTGGTACCTCTACAAGCTGCCTAAGATCACAAACTGCTTCCAGACCAGAGCTGCCTCCTCAGAACCGTGTCAGGCACAATGGGGCACAGGATTTCAGTGCTTCCCACCAGTCACAGAACCACAGACTGGTTTGGGTTGAAGGGACCTTAAAGCTCATCCAGTTCCAACCCATGCCAAGGGCAGGGACACCTTCCACCAGAGCCAGTTGCTCCAAGCCCCATCCAACCTGGCCATGCAGATGCCAGTGACGGGAGCCTGAAGCAGCGAGCGAGGCAAGCACTGGGTGAGGGAAGCCTGTCTGCACCTCGGCTTTGAGAAGGACCAAACCCACCTGGTGCTGCTCACTGGTAAGTAGAAGTGTAGAGGGACCGATTCAAGCCCGTGATCACCAAATCCATCCAGCCTGCCCTCCAACACGGAATCAGACCCACAGCCTGCAGACTGGACATAGCTGGAGCTCCTCAGTGCAAGTTTTAGCTGGAAGTCTTGGGGACGGACTTTTTAGTAGGGCCTTTTGCCATAAGACAACAATGTCTTGAGCCACCCAAGGCATTCCCCCTTGGCAAAGCCCCAGCCATCTTGCACAGGTTAATGATGATCTTCCAGTGCCCCTGTGCTTTTAGTCTGGGCATTTACTTGCTTCATTTTGGTAATGAGAGCTGGTGATCCTAGGCGGGTTTGATGGAAGGGACCAGCACAGAGATGCCGTCATTGCCTTGGCAAAGTACTAAAAATGAAGATAAACAGCTGGAAAGGCTAAAGAGTTAAATTGTCCTCCACTTGAATTGCACAGTCCATTCTTTGTAGCATTTTAAAGGCAGAGGTTTGTGCTTGTTCAAATCCCCCATTTAAAAAACAAAATACAGTGAAAACTGCCCTATAAAATAAGGCACCTGTTAGTTGCATAAATCCCCCATCTTTACCCAAATAAAACACATTTAATTAAGCATTTGTATACTTGAGTAATGCTACAGAAAGGGCTCTATTAAAGTGGGTTTGTGTTTATCTAGCACATTTATATTAGATGCACATGTAATTAAACCACTTGTAACTTCTGGATGAACCAGCATCCATCTACGTGTACGGCCCAGTGGCTTTTCCGGGTGAGTGAAAGCAGAGACAGGTTTTAATGAGGATGTGATTTAATAGCACCGGGAGCTGCTGCCTCAGGCTGCGGACAAACCTGCCCTGGGTTTAAACCGGCCTTTCCTCAGTGGTTCCAGCTGCAGCCTAACTGCGGTCACCTGGAGCAGCAATGGAATTCTGCAGTGGATTCCACAGGATGGCTTAGGAGCAGCGTTTGCACAGCAGCTTTTCAACCTGTGTGCTTTGCCTGGTTAACACAAGGAGCAGTAGTGAGGTCAGGAGGTATCACCAAGCACACACACCCCACACCCCCCCGACACACACACATATCCCAGGAAGAGTTAGACTTGGAATCTGCCTCCTATACATTTCCCATTATGAGGTTACCCCTGCCTAAAGGCTACTCTGCTGTTCCTTGACTCAAAGCCACCTCAATACCTGCCCTCACCACCCCAGCAGCCGGGGTGAGAAACCCACCCTCCTTGCACTGCTTGCTGCAGGGGACTTGGTTATTTCAACACTTGGGAAGTGGGACGCAGTAAATCACTGCAGGCCAGTCCACATCCCCATCTGGTCCCAGCAAACCCATGCGTTTAAGCAGAGCGTGCTCACGAAGCTCATCCAAATCCAGGTGGGAATTCCCACAAGGCATCCCAGATTTCCAGAGTGGTCTGAGCAATGGCCCTGAGCAGCTTCAGTTGATCGATAACCTGGTGGTCTGTCTGTCTTTATCACCCCCTTCAAATATGCTGTAGTTAAATCCTGTGGGCTTGGCCACAAGTGTCCCAGAGCAGCACAGGGTTCCTGCTGTGAGGGGCTCCTGCAGGATCCTGCTGCTGAGGATGGGCAACTGCAGTGCTCAGCTCCCTTTGACCTGCTACAACCCAGTGCCTAGGGTCTCATCCAGGGAGAGGAGACCTCCTGGTTTAGTTGAGACAGGTTGGACTGCGGTGGTTTTTTACCTGATCAGAGCATGGAACGGGAGAAGCTGATCAGTTCTCCAATGAATTTGGTGGGGGGTTTTCCTTTTTATACTGCCAAAGCTCAGCGGCTTTCATTTTGAAGGGCAGGGTCAGCGTGGTTTAATGTATTATTATCCAGGGCATACGCTGAGAGGGGACAGAGATTGTTTGGGTGCTGTTTGCATGGATTTGGGACTATGAGGGTACATTAGATGTGGTTACACTCATTTTTGGGAACCACAGCTGTGCCATTTTCCAGCTGCTGGAGTGCCTGACTGGCTAAGGGTGCACAAGCCCATAAGGGACTCATTCAGGTCTCCCTGCCCCACACTGGGGAATGGTATGGATTGAACTACATGCAGAAGCTGAGCTTTTACTGTACGTTTTGCTCGGGTTTTGCTTTAACATAATCAGTCTCTTGCTGCAGAGCACACTGGGGGAAGATTTGCAGCATGCTAAAACCGGAGAACCTGCAGCGCGAGCAAAGCAGTGATGGGAAAGGTAATCCAACAGCACTTGAGCTTTGCTTAACCACCCAGTGGGCTTAGCAAAACCACTCAGAAAGGGTCAAAGGGCCAGCCAGGCGCAGGGCTGCATTCATAGGGCTCACCCTGCGTAGCATTTAGGGATGGTGTAGATCCTGTCAGAGCAGACATCAGAGAGCAACACTGCAGCCCGAGCTCTGCCGAACATTCCAGGTCATCCCATGCCGCCACCTTGGTTGCATTTCCCACCTGATGTATCCAAAGGAAAAGGGGCTGGATGGGCTCCAGCACCGCTTGTTCTCTCCGCTGACCCTTCCCTGAGTTGGTAACGTCGCATCTCAAGGACTCAGAACTTCCTCTTCCCAAGCCTACGCCTACGGGCTGGTGTCTGTCTTGCCAATGGACCGGGTCAGCCAGCCACCACCCTGCGTGCCACTGGCCCTCCTGGGCCCATCACCTGGAACGAGGCAGCACAGGGTGGGAGTATTCTCCCGAAACGAGCTCACGCTGAAGCGTTTGCAGGCCGGAGGCCTCTGGAGGGTGTCAAGTGATGAGTTACATTGTGGATGGATTTTCCTCTCTTCCGGCAAGAAAGTGGACGCAGAAACCCGGCGATTGCTTTGTGTCTGTGTCTGTAAGTGCTTCTCTTGGATGTGTTTCAAACTCAGGAATAACAGTGCTTCCTGGGAACCACAAATGAGGGGGCTGTTGCAGTGCTGTGAGTGTCTGCGGGCTCTGCAGCACTGGAAGCAGCAGCACGCAATGCAAACACCGCTGTCTGCATGCCGATGCTCCCAGGTCCCCTCCACAAATCCATAGCCCAACTGCAGGTGATGCCTTATGCCCTACACAGGTGGCTTCACACCACCCAAGGTGGGAGTTGGCTACTGGCACTGGAGCTATTCACAAATTTTCTGGTGTGGAGGAGGAGGTTCAGGTGCACTCAGGGCATCAGCCTCATCCTGGCCCCTATTACCAACTATAGTCCACCTTGAGCTTATTAAAGCTTAATAGCAGCCAGCTGACATCCCTGCCATTTCATACCAGAATCAACTATCACCTCCACCAGGTGAGCCTTTGCAGATGCAGCAGTTAAGCTCTTCAGCTCATCTCACTCCGAAACCCAGGCAGAAACCCTTCCCTCAGGCCCACGATGCACCATCTCCAAGCCTGGCTCTTCTCCCGCTCCATAAATACTCCAGTCCACTGCAGCATGCTGGCTCTGGTGCTCGGTGGAGTAGAGGTCTTTCCATCTTCCAAGGTCAACCTGGAGCCCAAACCTGCCCCAAGTCTTGGATGTAAGGCCACCAAGCCTCACAAAGCCCAACAGACACCCAAGCTGGGACTGTCCTTTCTGCAAGCCACAGATGAGTTCTGAACCCTGCTGCTTGTGCTGCCGTAGTCCCAGCACAGCCAATCGTGGTCCACTGGCCTGGCAACACCACATCCAAGTGGGGTATTTTTACACCACATCAAGCTCCAGGTATGTGCTATCAGAACGGGTGATGGGTGGTTTATGTTGATGAATACTCACAGGCTTCCCCCATCGAACTGCTGGGTTTTGTGTGATTGCACCTATAGCAGCTTTGCTTCACAAATAGATTTTGTGTGGCAGCAAAAGCACTGGTTCAGTAAAACACACACTTTATCTTCAGCATGTTGGAGATTATACCCCTCTCTAGCAAAGCATTTAAGTATGTGCTTAATTTAAGGATTTAATTAAGGATTTTAATTGTAGATTTCAATATGTGCTTACCTGCTTGGCTGAATATGGCTGAGATTACTACATGCTGAAGATTTCTACACAAAGTAAATAACTAATGCTGACTGAAGATGCCACATTATTCCCACATAATGCAGTTAAAATATAAATAGGAAAAGGCAAGAGGCAGTTAACTCGATTCCTATAGCTGAAAGTAACATCCAGGACCAAATCTGAATTGATAAAAATCGAATATTATCAGTTATAGCCTCTGAAGTGGAATTGCAGATCAACAGAAAGGGACACCTGAAAAATAAGTCTCCAGGTCATAAGCTTTAACTATGAGGAAAGAAGGATGCAGACATCTCCTCTTTCACTGGAGACAGAGACCTTGAATATAAATGGTCACCAAATAACAGGGCCTTTTCTCCAGTCATTAGGGGTTTTAAACTGATTTCTGAAGGGAAGAGAGCTTCTGCCATTGCATTGCCAGCCTCTCTTCTGGTCACTTCTGTCACTTCGGAACTCTGTGATAGATCTCATCTAATTAACAAAAAAAATCACAACCCCCCAAAAAGAAGGATCCCAAAGATACCAACAAGCTCCAACGAGCTGAATGCAAACGAGTGACTTGTTCCTTGTGTCCCAGTAGCATTTGCTGCCACTGAAGCACTTTGTCCACCCTGACACTGGGATGGAGGTAGGAGTGATGCTGATGTATGGTCCTCACCTTGCTGCAGGACCGAGACTTCACTCCTCCATCTCCTACTCTGCTGATGTCTTAAGACGCTCTGAGGCTCAGAAGCCAGCTCACGCTCAACAGATACATGGATCTGAACTCCTTCTTAGGCTGTGTTTTTCCTGCACACTTGCAAAGCATGCATGATTTAAATACTCACCAGTGATACCACTGTGAAGTACAGCAGTCACTGCGCTTTACTGCTGAGGGGAACAAAACACCCTTGTCATCTCTTTGCCTTTTTGGTGGCTCAGGTTCTTTGTCGTTTTACTGTTTTACTGACATTTTGCTTTAACTAAGGGACATCATGCGGGGCTTGCTGTCTACAAGTATTTGGAAGAGATAAATACGTGCAAATGGGAGAGGAGGAGCTGAGCCTTGGAAGTGTTGGAGGAAATTAAGGAATGAGCCTAAATCCCAGCAATGTGAGGCAGTTGTTTATCAGTGCTGGATGGTTCTCCTCATCACCTCTTCTGAAACATAAGGGTTGTTCTGTCCGCAGGGTGCCAGGTCTTGCGTGTAAAGGAGCAGATGGAATGGCCAGTTTCTTCCTATTTTTTTTTTTTTTTTGGTTTCATTATCTTTGAGATACGGAAGTTCCATTTTCCCCATCTCATTTAATTCCTCCTCAATTCTCACCACTTTCTTACCACCTCGACACTCATTTCTCAAGCACTCCCCTCCTGCCTGGGCTTCTCTGGCTGCAAAACATCTTCCTGATTTCTTCCAAGAGAAAAGGATCGACAGAGATGCACTGGGTCTGGCTGAGATGGAGTTAATTTTAACGTTCATTGTGCTGTGCTGTGTGCTGGTAGCTGGAAGGGCGTTGATAACACACCAGGGGTCTCAACACACTGTCAGCAGTGCTCCACAGCATCAAGGCTGGCTCTCCAACACAGGCCCTCACCAGGAGGCTGGTGGGGGACAAGATATTGGGAGGGGACGAAGCCAGAACCCAAAGTGGCCAAAGGGATATTCCATACCATATGATGTCTGCTCAGCATTAAAGCTAAGAGAAAGGAAGAGAAGGGGCATTATGTTTGTCTCCTGAAGCAACCGCTGTGCATATTGAAGCCCTGCTCCCTGGCAAGTGGCTGGACATGGTGTGCTGATGGGAAGTAGAGAACAAATCTTGTTTTCCTTTGCTTCTGTGCGTGGCCTCCTTTTGTGCTTTATGAAACTGCCTCTATCTTGACACACATGGTTTCTTTCCGTCTTATTCTCTCCCGTACCCCATTCAGCTGAGGAGAGAAGTAATAGAGCAGCCTGATGGGCACCTGGTGTCCAAGCAAGGTCAACCCACCACAGTCCTTTTTGGAACCCAATACAGGGCCTGACACAACAGCAGGTTTGTATTAAGCATGCTGTAGCCGTAGCAGTTATGAAGTGGCGAGCTTCTGTGTGGGTCATGGAGTTTGTTGGCAGCACTGCTTATCTCTCTGTTTTGCTGAGCTTGGGAACCTGCCAATGCAAACAATGGCCAAGTGCTTTGTGCTGGCATTGATGAACTTACTGTGCTGGGGAGCTATCCTGTGGGGAGGATAAAGAGCCCAGATCCCTCATGGTGCTACACTGGCCATTCTCTGCGTCTGAAAAAGGGATCTCTCTACTGACTGACCCCAAACCTCAGAAATTGTCCCGAGCCAACCATTTGCCCTCCTCCCTTTTGACCTTCATGTCCAGCTGCCTATTGCTACCTCATCACTAACAAAAACCTGGCTAATCCAAGCCAGCTAAAAGACTTTAATTCTGCAGCATCCCTTAACATGTCTTTTCCACTTTATCTTGTCTCACTCCTGCTCTAGAGCCGTCCCACTGGGTGCTGCATGAGGGGACTGGTGTCAGTGGTGCTGTAACACTGCTCTCCTAAGCCCCTCTAATCTGCTCTGCAGCCATCTCTGTGTTTAAGGACATGGAGGGGGTTTTGTGCCATACGGAACCCTTACATAGCAACAGCAATGTCTTTTTGCTGGCAGCAGTCAACAGAACAGCAAAGAAAATGATGTTACCTACAGCCGCTGCATGTGGTCAGAGAAGATGGCTCTGTGAAGGTACCCGAGATGGAGAGCACAGCCTGACATGGCTTCATGTGCTGCCTCACACAACTGATGATGGTGTGCTCTGGTCCTGCTGGGATGCAATGGCAGGGCTTGGTGGTCAGCCCACCATTAGCTGCAGTGACCACAATTTGCTGCAGCAACATTCAGGGCAGTGGCTGAACATCACACTTGGAAATGGCTCAAGAATGGGACATGGGACACTGGGTAAGAACTAACCTCATAAAAACTGATGGGAAAGAGGGAGCTTCTGCTTGTCCAGAATGTAATGGTGCTCTTGAGGGAACAGCGACTGTTTGCAAGAAGAGCTTAAATCCAGCACTTCATTGGTGCTTTGCCTTTGCTCCTGCCCTGCAGCGAGTTTATATATTGAGCCATCTTAAAATGCAGAAGGAGAAGCAACTGTCATCCAGAGAGAGACTGACCAGCAGTTATACCTAGAGGGTTCCCATTCAATAGCCTTTCCTGCAGACAAGCCACCAAGGGAGATAACCCAGGCAGCCAAAATGACATTGCTGGCTCTTATTGATCCCTGTGTCTGGGGGACAGAAGGGCTTAAACAATTACCAGTGAGTTCCCACAGAAGTGAGTTCCCACCTTGCACCTCTTTGTTTCCTGCATAAAGCATAAAAGACACTTCTATCTCTTCTTGTCTATACTGCACCTTTTTTTCTTTGCCATCACAATGGATTCAGAGGTCTTCCAGACTGCATGATCAGGCTTCCAGCCTTTTAATGGAAATAACCATAGCAGTGTGTAAATAAAGCAGCTTCAGCCAGAAATCCACTTGCAAAGAGAAAAGTATTTAAGGGATGTGTTTTCTGGAGCACAAGACATTTTACAGTTAGGTTCTATGGCAGAATTGTCTCAAGAATGGTGGCTGTAAGCTGGCAGAGGGGATGCAGGTTTCAAGGGAAATAGGAAACCCTGAGCCACAGTGAGGGCTCAGCCTGTCCTGCTGTCTGAAATGCATCATGAGTCACTGCAGCAGCAAATAGCCATTGTTGGTGTGAGTTGCTTTTGCCTATCAAAGTATCACCACTTCAGAGAGTCACTCAGCATCACTGAATGTGCCTTCAGATGATCTACAGCAAATAACCTGGGTAATGCTTGACATAGCAAGCTGTCTACCAAACACCATGTGCTTCTTATCTTATTGCATGTTGCACATCTATCTTCTTCTTTGAGAGGAAGGCAAAGAGAAATCTGTGGCATTTAAAAAGTATAAATGAAAAGATGTCTTCAGATGTGGTACCAAAGCTGTGATGACCAGGATCCTTTATGCCTTATACTGTGTAGTACAGTGTGATCATGGAAACCTTGATTTGGAGTGCAGGGCTGTGATTGACGTGCTCCTGTTTCAAGGCACTACCAGTACAGACAGAAGAAAATCTCTGCCAGTTCTGAGCCGTATAAGGTACATGACCTACAGATGAGTCAATCTAATTTTATCCTGTAGCAAGCACTGGTGCACCTGTATAATGAATAGCACATTATCACATCCTGTGCTTGACTATCTCAATATAATATGTTTAGTCCTCATATCCTTCAGTCCATCATGTTACTTATTATTTCATCTAATGTATGCTAGCAAGATGCAGCCCTATCTATCCTTCTGAGGGCAACAATAGCAAGAATAAATGCTAAACTAAAGGAAGGAATTAAACAAAATAGCAGCTCTATTTGTGCTATGCTGAGATGCAGTTCTTGGCAGCCCCAGAGATTCAACAGTCTGGTATTTATCGTGACGAAACGCAGAAACGTCTGATGATTACATGAAGGGAAATAAAAAGACTGAACATAAACTGCAGACTGAGAGATAAGGGCACATTTCTACAGCAGGCAGCTGTTAAAGTGGTGGAGTGTCAAAGTCAGCCCGTGCTGCAGCAGAGCGTGCCCAGGACAGGGCAGTGAGGGGAGGAGAGCTGAAACCAGTGATAAACAGGACAGTTTAGTACCAAGGAGGAGAATTAGGCAGCCTGCTGAATCACACTGTTTAACACCATGAGGATTATTTTTAAGGAATTTATATTCCTCCTTCTTGTCTCATCAGATAACACTGCAAAACGCTGACATTGGCTGTGGAGACTATTTAAGATCTTTCTTTTTGTGGTGTTCAGTGAGAGGCCTCTGTCCAATAGCCCCTGCGTCAGAGATTTAGCATTGACACGAGTCCCTTGAGAACATGGTCTGCCCCTGGCTACAAGGTGGGCCCAGCCTTTGAGGCACTGGACTTCACCCTGGCTCTGTTAGAAGGTGGGTCCTTGGCATGACCCCTCCACAATGTGCTCTGATGCAACAGGGAGGGGTTGCACTACCATAGACCCTTCCTATGAACAGGCTTAACACCCTCAGGGGGGTTTGGGGGTAGGCTGATGGAGAGCTCATCTTCTTGAGCGTGGGAAGCTTCCAGTTTCTGCAGGGACTATGATACCAGGATCATTGAAACCACGAGTTCAAGAATAAGTTTTACTACTGAATCTGAAAGGCCCAAGAAGCTCAAGGAGCTCCTGGTGCAAGTGAGACAGTCATTTTACAGCTGTGGTCAAAGTTGTTTGAAGTCAGGGTTAGGATCTCAGCACAGGAGACAAAAATCTCTCTTGTGGTTACAAACTGGGCTAAGATTTCAGGTTTGAGAAAGGAAATGTGCTGTTGCCTGGATTGCTCTGGACGTGGCACAGGCCACATTCTTGGTTGAAGGTTGGAGAGAAGGATGGAAGTCATTATTCTGTACAGAGGGAGAGAAGCTCATGGTTTTTAACAATTGCATCCCAGTGGTGGAAGTCCTCCATTTCCCGGACACAAGGACAGAGCCAAAGTAACACATGATCCTTCAGGTTTGGCTTCATTCCATCCTTCTAGAGTACAGCCTATTTAATGCACAATTCAAGGGAATGATGAATTGCACTCTAGAGCTGGCATTTCCTAAGGACAGTTCAAGAAAAACATATAGACAGGCTGCATGATACAGCCTTACATGCTCTGCAGGGTTAACACAGGTAATAGCATGAGCCTCTGTCTGGCAAACTCTTCTGACAGACGCTTTCCTCAACCTCTCTGCCCCAAATAAACCCACCAGCCTTCTAGGATCAATAACCTCCTCCCACGTAGGTGAGGAGATTGCTGGGTTACCCTGGTAGCCTCCTAGTGCAGACCCTGTCGCTCAACAGTGCCAAGGGCACCAGAAGCAATTAAAGAAAAATGAGAATTGATTTGAAGAATGCAATAATCATCCATCTAGCTGTAGAAAAAAAGGATTTTATCACCGATACACTAGAAAGGGTAACGTCTACTAGAGGATAAGTATTATGGCACCCACAGAAGTAAGCCTGAAACCTGAAAGACTTGCATCATAAATGATTTAATCTTAAAGAAGAGAACAATAATGTTGCAAATCAATCCAAGAGGCTATGAAGGCCAGAAGTGGGCAGGGGAAGGGTTCCTGCCTCCAGACTTGGCCCAAAGTTAAGCCCAGTATCTCCTTAGACCCCATGCCTGCTTTTCCATAGCGATTTTGCTTCCCAGCATGTCATCCCCAGCTTGTTTTTGTAATTGCTCTTAAGCTACTCCTGAAAATACAAGGACATTCACCCTTTGCTGTTCTCATGTGTCCTGTCCTATGGAGCCAGCCATGCTCATTGCAGGGTAAACTTCAATGGGGATGATGAAGCCCAGGTACAGAGGACAGAACACCAAAGTTGAGTAACAAAACAAGGGGGTTTTGAGGGAGAAAACTGCGAAGTGCCACAGCTGTATCTCTGCTTGTGCTTTGGTGGCTGCCCTTGGACAGGCAGTTCTGTCACTCTGTGCTCAGCTTCTCATTGCACTAACAAGGGACAAGGAGCTTCACTGATCTTAGTAAAGCATTCAGTAAGCACCACATTTTTCTTTCATGTTCTGGCTGTCTCTGCTATATGACACATACATCAAACCCTGCCCGCAATGGAGTAATTAAATGGCAGCGCTAAAGGGATGTCATAGGATGGGACTGATTACAGCTCACCCAGAAATGTCTTCCCAAGTCCCAGGCCCTTTGACGTGATTCTCCCCCTTCCTCTGAATTTCTTCCTGCATTAATTTCAGCCAGTCCTGAGATTATTTGAAAAAGGGCCTTGGGGGACTTGTTCAAAGGCACTGCCACCACGAGCGGCTTTGCCTTCTGAAGCAAAGCATTTCACTCCTATCTGTCTGGACATATGAGCTGCTCAGCACTGCTTCATTAGGCGAGTTATTTTTAAATTCCCAGAAAGAGCAAAACATTGAGAGAGGAATTAGCATTTGCTGCTGAAACAGCTGCAGAGAAGAACAGGCAGAAACCCACTGTGGGTCCCCCCTGCCAGCCCTGTGATTAACCAGGCAGCAGTACCCAGAGTCACTGACAGACGATCAAGCTGCATATCAGATGTTAGAAATCACGCCTGAAGACGAGGATTGGTGAGTGACCATCAAAACTGCGGTTAGGGTATAAATAAGAGGGCGAGTATGTACACTGGGTAAGAAAATGTCTTTGAATGTCTCTCTCTCCCCTCCACCCCCATCCAGTGTTTCCCACTTTCTCCCTTTTTCTCTTATGGACTTGGACACAAAAAATCCCATTCTGTTTTCTGAGTACGTATCAGTGAAAAGACAGAAGAGTCCTTGCCTCTCCAGGGTCCCTGCCTGCCCACAGTCCTTGCCTCTCCAGCGTCCCGGCCTGCCTGGAGTCCTTGCCTCTCCAGGGTCCCTGCCTGCCGAGAGTCCTTACCTCTCCTAAGCAAAACCTAAACCCCAGTGAATGCACAGCTCTTTCAAAATGCCAAGGCTGGGTTGTATTCTAACTTTGTAACACATTTCAGTTTCCCAGTGACTAACACTCCTCTTACAGCACAGAGTTAAAGCAAAAGGCAGGGCAATGGAAGTGCGACAGGCAGGTTTTGGGAGCTGTCTTTCTGCACATGCTGATTGCCCTACGGCTTGTGCTGCTCAGGGTGGCTATGGCTCACACTGATAATGTTACACAGGAAAAAAAAGTGTTGGAAAGCTGCAGCCCGTTATGGATATGGCCTAAACCTGGAAAGGGAAGAGAGGTGACTCCAAATGTCCTTTACACCTAACTGGGAGCACGCACGAATCACGGCTGAGGCCGTGTGCAGCTGCTTCACCTCCTCCCTTTGCCCCTGCCTGCAGTCACAGTGATTCTGTATTGATTCAGAAGGAACCTAGCAGGAGCTGTTCCAATAACCTGCTCCCGATTCCAGCCTCATAAAGGCTGAATTCCTTTGAATTAATTCTTGTTCAAACTACGGCATTTCCTTTGGAAACACCCAATCTCATTAAGTGTTTGCAGCGATTCTGCAGCGACAGGCGCTCTGCCAGCCAGCAAATCGTAGGTGAACTGTTGCAGTGGACAACTTTCACCATTGCTAAAAATACACAGCAGCCTATTTGGACATCCAGCTATCAAACACCACTTTGCCAGATAAAGAACCCTGTAATGTCAAATCTGCCATCTGGCCTCCTAGAGACTGCCTTTAAAACGGCCCTTGGCCTTTAATGTCTTAATAAGCTGTGTTCCTTGGGTGTTTTCTCACAAAGGTGTGCTTTCCAGCCCTCAGGGAAGTCTTCATGGAGCCCACAGCCTAGGTAATAGAATCTCCCTTGTCTGTGTCTCCCTTTTTGGTTGCACAGAAGCATTAGCTCCTCTTGGCAGAGTACCTCATTAGGAGCTCATGTTCAGCTGATTATTCCTCTTCTGAATCAGTGTTTTCTATGACTTTGTCACCCACCCTGTAGTCCAGCTGCGGCTCTATTCATAGGCTAACGACTTTACATCTGCTGGCATTGAAAAACATGTTGTTTACTTAAGCTCAGCTCATTAAGTGATTCAGATTAGGTTTGGTATGGGTGACCTGCCCTTAACTTCTGTGCACCTGCAGATCACCAGTAATGACTTTACATCCTGTTGTAGGTCACTGCTCATACACTGAGCGGCATAGGGTCAAGAACCCATAGGAAAGGAGCTGTACCTCATTCCGTGATGCCTCTGCTCACAATTACACTTGGAGGCCTGTCAGTTCATTTTCAGTCCAATTAATACTGGTCATATTAACTTACATCGGTTTCTTTTCCTCAATCAAAATATCGTGAGAGACAAGATCAGATGTCTCATTAACTGAAGGTTTATTCTACCAGCGCTACTACTTGAAACCATGACATTCAGGAAAGTGTCTGGTTAACTCAACAAAGCCTACTTTTCATAATGTTACAGTAGCTTCCTGAAATGATTTATCAGTGAGGCCTCTTACCCACATTATTTTGCTTGGCATTGCTGTCAGCATGACAGAGATACACCACATTTGCTCTGGTAAAGGCCATGCTTTCACTCCCATCTCCAGATGGGCTCAGCTTTCAACTGAGACTTTTGTAGGGCTCTCTTTACTGCAAACTGTGATATCCCTGCCATCTCTTCTGCAGGCAGGCTTGTGCCTGTTTGTGAGCACTCCAACAGGACACAGAGGCAGATCTGAAAATGGAAACTGTGGAGTCAGCATAATGAGAAGTGGTAGGCAGCCTCTGGTTCTTTAATGAGCACAAATTAAATGTTTTGGAAGCCTGTAAGCAGCTTCCTTTCAAAACCTTGCACCAACACTTCTCTACAGCAAAGGTCTACCCAAACCCACCGGCAGTTACTCTTTCTGAGGTATCCTTGATCCCAAAGCATCAAGCAATGTCTGTTGTTAGCTCCTTAGGAGACAAAACAGCTGCCACGGAGCTCATCTGGCCTCTTCTCTCAGCTGCTCACTGTGAGAGGCCAGGCCAGGTCCTGTGTGTTGCACCCACTGCTGCTCAGGGACAGGGCTCCAAATGAACCACGCTCAGGGTTATTTTGCCCAATGCTACAGAGCCCTTTGTGTCTGGGATGTAACATTCAGTGGCCCCACAGCTTCCTGCACTGCATCTTGCACCTGGGTGGCTCTGGGCAGAGCTCAAAGACATTCTCCAAACCCCACGTTTGTTCTGATGTTTCCGGCTCTCGCCTTTGAGAGCTCAGTGCTGCTGTGTGTGAACACTGACACCCAGGAGCGCAGTGACGCCGAGCAGAGTCTGTCTCTGGCCAGACAGAGGACAGGAGAAGAGCTTCGAGTGGTTTTGACACCTGGGAGGGGGAGAATCTCATTTTTAGAACTCTTGAGCAATACAGCACTGCAGGGTCTGTTTAATCGTAGCCTCCTGCAATTGTGCCCTTTCTCAGCACGTAACAATTTGTTGCTGGGTTTTGGTGCTGCTCCTCTTAGGAGAAGCAATGGAACAAGGATTACGAGACTGCTGCAGATCGATCCGCATTGGGAAGATCCTGATACAGAGCGACGAGGAGACGCAGAGAGCCAAAGTGTACTACGCCAAGTTCCCACCAGACATCTACAGGAGAAAGGTTCTGCTCATGTACCCAATACTCAGTGAGTGTCTGTTCCGTGCAGTTTGACTCATCTGGACAGGGAGGACATGGAATTGAGAGGAAGACTGCCAGATTTCATGGGCTTTGGTCAGGCTTTTCCTTGATTTAGGTGCCATAGCAGGGAATTGGTCAGGCTGTGCCAGAACACGCGTTAGCCAGCCTGCACCAGCACGAATGCAGAGCAGATCACCTGGGCATGCCCGTGGCTGTCAGAAAGGCTGCAGCATTAAGACGTGGTATCAATGTAACTTCTTAGTATTTGCCATGAGAAAAGACTCAAACCAGATTTTTCTCATGCTATTAAAGGACATTTTTGGATTAGTATTAGAATCCTAGAAGTAAATTGCTTTAAATACAGTTAATACTACCACAGAAACCCACAATCTGGTAAGTGCGGTGAGGAGTTTGTCAGGATGAAGTAACTTTTCCAGGGTAGGATTTAATTCTGGTTCTACACATGGAGCTCTTAATTGCTATTTTACTATTTTAGATGAGCCTTCTTGCCTCGGGGCTTTAATAAAATCCACTGACTTCAGTGCTCAAACCCAGCAGAGCTGTTTCAGAGTAGGGATGAAGTTCCTTCTTCAGGAGACCAAAGTCTTCTACAGCTGCTACACGCAGAGGTGATAGTTCTGCAGTGGGAAAGGATGGTGCTGTCATTCAGTCACACCCCAGTGTGAGCACGGATGTCCCTGGGTGGCTGAGGACAACCTCTCCAACAAGGGGAGAGGGGAGATCACAGAATAACCTTAATGGACCTTCAGATCATCTTTGTTTCCCCTTTCAGGTACTCGCAATACTGTCACTGAGGCTGTCAAAGTTCTTGCAGAACATGGCGTACAACCAAGTGTCACTATCCTGCTCAGCCTGTTCTCCACACCTCATGGCAAGCTGGGGCTTTTGCCCTTTCTTGAAAGGTGCCACATTTATCACCCAGGAATTCCCTTTTTAATGACAGATGTTCATCCTGTTCTACCAACACACTCTGAAGTATGTTGGAACATACTGACCACTTGGAATAAACAAATACGACTCTACGACATTACAAGAGTTTCTTCCTATGTTTTATTATTGTGGAGTTGAATGAGGGTATGTTTAAAAATCCTTTTGACCAAAGGGGGAAAAACTTGCCTTAGGTTAGTTCTGGACTGCTCCAGCCTGAACATGGAATGCGGTACAGTAACAAAGCACTCATCATTACAAAGTCAAGCATTAATGCTAGGGTTGTATAAATTGCTGCACTGCTTTGTTTATTCTTTCATAGCCTGAAGTTTCGGGCTGCCTTGAAGAACAAAGACACATTGTGTCTTCAGCTGATACTGTGCTCCTGGACATGCACCTTCCACTGCAGCTCTGCCCTCAGCCTGACCTACGGGGCACAGAGGAACCTGCCCGTCTGTGCCGTGGCCCTGGAATACAGCACACATAGTGCAAGCACCAGGCACAGCGTAAGGATCTCGCCTTTAAGTCAGCAGAAGCCAAAATGGAGCTTGTTCAGTCACTCAGACACATGGGTTTCCCACATGTTCTCCTGCTTCATTTTGCACCACTTTTGTATTTGTTTCCTGTTTCATTCTGGAGCTTTCAAACCCCGACGTGTGACTGTTGATGTGAAGCACTTCTGAAGCTCTCAAAC
>JAOEHY010003693.1:0-17726 GCA_025447955.1 Psilopsiagon aurifrons | reverse complement strand
CCAGTGTATCGACTGAACCACCCAGCTTGGTGTCATTGGCAAACTTGCTGAGGGCGCACTCAATCCCACTGTCCATGCCACCAACGAAGATGTTGAGCAAGATCGGTCCCAGCACTGACCCCTGAGGGGCAGTAGTTGTTACTGGTCTCCAGGTGGACACTGAGCCATTGACCACAACTCTATACCTCAGAGCTGAACAAATCAGTCAGAATTATTACCAAAATCAGGGTGGGTCAGAGACAGATGGAAAATTATGGATTACTTAGTCTTAAATTAAGATTATGAAAAATCTTAAGATGCTTTAGCAGCATAAATGCTTACATAACCACTGCAGAGCTGGGGCTGGAAATGTTTCCTTGAGCTACAACAATAACCATTCATTTACTCCTGTGAAAAAGTATAAAGTAATCAGGCATTTTCCTTGGTCTTGCAAGAAATTATCTCATAATCTTTTGAATGGAAGCAATGTATAAAGTAAAAAATTAGAAAATAATATGTATTTTTTCACAGTACTGAAACTAAAACCATTCAGAGCTGTTTCAGGATGATGAGTTCCTTGTGGCTTTGGTCAGTTTATAGTGAGAACTGAGGAGGAGGAATTTTCTGCTCTCCTTTGTTTTCCAGCAAGAAGCTGAAACGTGGGTTCACAGAATGGGTTTGAGTGCCAGCCTACAGCCACCTGTGCTGTTTAAAAGAAAATGAAGAGATTGTCCTTGGCTTTTGTGAATATTCTGCTGGCTCAAATTTGCTTCCTGGGTCACTTTTATGAAGAAGTTGGGGCAGAAGCAACCGTAGATCAGGTGCTGCCTGCTGCCCCTTTTTAGCTGTGGATAAACCCGACACAAATGCTTCTCTGTGTGCTCAATGAGGGAAAGGTCCTTATCGTTATGAGAGGTTATGGAGGTGGGACCCAGCCAGCACAGCTCCCAGCATGACCAGCCATAGTGCCCTGCCTCAGAGCATCCTTCATCATGGGCACAGGCAAGGAGCAAGAAGGAAACCAGCTAGCTCCTCTGGTAGAAATCTGCATGTGTTTCCCCAGAAATGGTATTTCCTAAAAGACATTTCTATGTCCACCAAAAAACCACACAAAACCACACGAACACACAACTCCCCCAACCCCCCCAAAAAAACCCAAACCCCAAAACCCCAAACCAAACCAAAAAAACCAGAATGCTTTCTCAGAACCTATTACATACTTCTACCATCTCTGAATGGCATCTGAAATGAATGGCTTTTAGTTCCGGTAAGCAGATAGTGTTTTGGCTAGCTCAGGAGACTGTTCTGTAACTTCATCTTTGCTACTGAGCTAGATGTTCCCTGAGTGGGAGGAACTGATATCTGAATTTCAAAGCAGTTAATAGCCTTACTTGCACTTTTGCAATATTTGGAAAATTGTAATTAACCAGCTTAGCTAATTTACGTTTTTAATATTTAAATGCTGCTTGTTACACAGAAGCTGATTGCTGTAGTAGCTTCATTCTGAAAGCTCATTAGAACTGCTAAAAGGTTTAAATACACACAGCTGAAGAAATACATGCATTTTGATAAGGCAGGTATTAAGGCAATACTTGGAATTTCATTGGCCTGAACAAACACGCCAGTCTTCTGCAGGATTTTTTTAATCAAGCTCATTTGCATTTGCTCAGGAAGGTACACTGCTATTTTTCTGAGCTAAATACTTAAATGTCATTAGCTCGCAGGATTTTTAGGTTCATGTTTTCCACTGTCATTAACCTTCTATTGTGACAGAGCCAAGAAAATTAAACAGGGGCCCTTTTGTGCTGTGTGTGATTCATACAGGATGTAGATAGCACAAGGACAGGAGGAGTGAGACTGGCACCTGAATTTTTTTTAAAGAGTACCAATATTATCTATGTACATTATCTCTTTATTTAAGGATGTATGCTTCGTTCCCTGAGCTGGGATGACAGGAATAACTGTGAGGTAAGAAGACCAAGTATCACCCGCTTATTGGAAAAGGCAATGCAGATGAAGGAGTTAAGAAAGGGGAAGGATTTGACAGGGGAAGGATTTGACAGGGGGAAGGATTTGACAGGGGCATGCTGATTCTGCTGGGTGATATGGCATGACCTAGCATGAGGACAAGACAGATGTCTGGGACAAAACAGCCTCTTGCTATTTTCACTCTTGTATTCCAGCCCCATCCCAGCAAAACCAGGGGTCACAACACCCTGGCAGTAAGGCTGCATTGCTTTTGAAACTCTTTTTACCAGCATGTATGATAAAGCTGTTAGCTACTGTGGTAATATGGTGCACATTCTCTTTCCCGTTCCGCCCCCCGTCATGTTTTCCCCCCCTCTGTCATATTTTCCTGTTTTGAGGTTATTCTTCCTGCTTAGTAGCTCCCTTTTCCCAAAATGTAATTTATTCCTGCCCATAAATATCATACAAATATGCAGAGTTCCAGATTATGATTAGGAAACCATCAGAGGGCACATCTGAATGTGTAAATACCCCTTTGTGATAGGGCTTTTCTGTCTGTTCAGCTATTTGGGAAAAACACCCCAGAAGCCAAAAGCTATATCTATATATATATGCAGAATCCTTCAGTCAGCAGATCTTGTAAATGAACTGGCATTACCCCACCGGCATAAATTGTGGCATGCTTAGTTCAGCACACCAAAGCACAGGGAAAGTCTTGCTCTTCTGGGCCCCTTACTCCTCTCCACCTTTCCCTGGCACTGCCAAACTCCTGCTGCTGTCCTCACATCCCTTCCCCACCACTCCTCAGACCTGACTTTACCACCTGCCTCTTGCCCTCTTCCTCTCACCCGGGATTTCTCTGGAGGCCCTGGAGCAGAGCCCAAGCTAATGAATCATAGAATAGTTAGGGTTGGAAAGGAGCTTAAGATCATCTAGTTCCAACCCCCCTAACATGGCCAGGGACACCTCACACTAAACCATGCCACCCAAATGAAGTGCTTATGAAAGCAGGATGTACTCTGCTGATCACTGCACACCTCAGGACTTACAGCTGCTGGTCCTTCAAGTGAGACCAGCTAGGACTGAAAGACAGATCTCTGCTCCTTACTGCATCCCTCAGACCCACGTCCAGCTCAAATGAAGGGATGGGAGATAACATGCAGATGCCCTCTCTTCCCTTTTCGTCTGATTTTAAAGCCTTGATACTTCTTAACCTGATCTTTTTTGAGAATTCACTGCCTAAAACCATCAGCTGCATTTTCAGAAGAAAATCCCAGTGCAATTGAAGAGGTTACTGCAAGATCTAAGCACAGCAGAGATCCCAAAATGACGTTTCCTCTTTCCATTTCTCAAGAGAGACACCTGTGATGTGGTCTTATCAAATGGCATCTTAAAGGGAACGCAAAGGCAATTGTTTTTTCCATTCTCCTAATTCGTTGTGAGAACCAAGTACCTGCTGAGAGCAGTGAGAACTTGGGAGGAAGCATCAAGTGAAGAAGCTGTGGTCAGGAGAGAACAGCAATGCTGCACAAAGCGGTGTTATAGACCCCACAAACCAGAGGCAGGAAATCCTGAGCTTGCTGGAAACAGCCAGGGCCTGGGCTATCAGGTTGTTGATTATCAGGAAAGCTGTACTGGAAAGGAAATAGGTTGGCAGAAGATCTTTAAGGACTGCAGAACTGCTCTCAGTCCTGAGGGGGTCTGGACGTGCCTGCCACCATGTCCACACTGGGAAGGGGGCTTGAAAGCATGGTGCTGGAAGGCAGGGGGATGGAGAAGGGAGGTGGAAGAAACCCAGCCACAGCTGTGTGCAGGTGGGTGCTCTGTTCTGGCAGGTTTGGTAGAGATCTTGTGTTTCCTCAGCTCAGCGCAGGGGAGGGAGCCCACCGTCAGACCACCAGATGACAGTACCTGGTAGGAACATAAACTGGAGCTGGAAAGCACTCGGGCCTATTTTACCTTCCAGCCCCTGACAAGGACAGGCTCTCCAGGGGTCAAGCAGACATACCATGCTTGGCTTCTACACCTGGGAGTCTCCAGTTTCACTGCTCCTCTGGATTAGGAAGATACAAAAGCTTTCAGTCCCCTTGATGCAGCTAAAGGGGTCATTTTTCAGCCTTCTCATGCCTCTTGCTTTCCTCTCCCTGGCTGGGAACATATGAAAAAGACAACTCTCACTTCACTACAAAACACAGGGAGGCTCCACACCCTCCAGCTGCTTATACCCCAGTTAGACGGGTGAAGTTAGGTTGACCATAGCCACAAATGCTGCACCCTGGCTCTGTACGCAGCCATACTTGTGGCACGCTGGAGGGCTGTGACCCCCACGTCCTCCCCCAAGTCCTCAGCAATCCCAGACCAATGCAGGGGGCCTGTTTGGACCAGGACCCATGTGACAAGGCATCTGAGGAGTAAAGCAATTACTGTTCATTCATCTAAATCTCTTGTCACAGCCCTTGCAGCTCCAGAAAGCCATCCATCACCCCTATGGATCGTAAAGCTGAAATGAGGTCATCAGAGATGACTCTGATGAGTTTCCTCTTTCCGAGCCAGCTCCCAAGGGTGCTGCTCAGCCCAGGAATGGAATACCCAGCTCCTGCTCACTGACCACTACACAAGCAAAATCACAGCCGCATGGGGACCCTCACAAGCAATTCTGCATGTGTGCATGGAAAGCAGACACTTTCCTTCTCACAGTGCTCAAGTAGCATGTAATAACTTCTTAAACCAATGGCACTTACTTGCAGTCCTCATGATTCCGTTCCTTCTCTCTTGATCTAGTGTGAAGAAGATCAAGTTACTCATCAGGGGCTCTCAGTACTTCCCACACCAAAGTCTTTCCCTCCAAACAGCTCTTGCATCTAGCCAGAGACATGCTGGTGATTTCGTCCCCTTAAATTTGGGTGGAAACAGGCAGGGGGCAAAGCCTTTTGATGAGCTGCTTGGGTGAGGGTCATTCTACTGCAATGTAAATATGCACCATGGGATCAAGGAGCATAAACCTTCAAAAACCAAAGCGCACGCCACAAAAAGTACTGTTGAAAAACCCAGACCTGCTGGCAGCCAACCTCACACTTCCTGATAGCCAAAAAGATCTAAGAACAAAGCCTTGGCTCTGCTTAGAAAGGGAATTTCCATCAACCTCAAAGGCACCAAGGTTTCAGTAAGAGTTACAGGGTTTGATGCTCACTTACCTAAATTCTGTTTCTAAATATTCTGGAGGCACTTGCAGAAATACAAGCCAACCATGAGGAAATCTGTCTCTGCCCCCAGTTTGTGACAAAGCATTAGAGGAAAAGGGACCTTCATATTAAGTAATGGAAAAAGTCCAATAAAAAGGGAGATTTTCACCAAAAACTGCACAGTAGTGTGACTACAGCCTAAAGCATGTGAAAATACCGGAATGCAATAAATCAAACCCATGGAGGTCTGGGGGGGAAATCTCTTTCAGAGTCTCAGCCTCAGTAACTGAATAAAGAAGAGAATTTAAAAACAGTATTCACTCCATCTGTTCCCTGTCACATGCCCTCCACAAACAGCCTTTTACTAAATTACAGGCATAGTTAATCTATTAAGCATAACAAGAAAGAAACAGTAATAGCATCATATTTTCCCTCCTAGGGAAAATTGCCTGTCATTTTTTTCTCATTATAAAGGTCATTTCATTGTTTGTCTTGATGCTGTTGGGAGGGGCAAGGCGGGAAATCTCAAGCCAGAGGCAAGCAAAATGCTCTGGTTTGAGTTTTGCAGAGAGGTACTGACAACTTTTACAGGCAGGAGTGTGTGTTTCTGGAGAACATCACTGCTCACATGCAATCTGGTGCAGCTTGGCAAGCTGCAGACGTGGTGCCCACGCTTCTTCTGTGCAAATGGTGTTAATTCCTGTGGACATCCCTCACCATTAAAAGTGTGGCGGTTGATAAACAGCGACGTATACATGAGATAAGTCCTGGTAATGCTTTCAAAATAAATGCTAGAAGCCTGGACCAGCACCAAGAGCAGAATGATTCTGTGCTGGGTGGTGGAAAAGAAAAGGTCTAACCCCACAGAAGTAATTGCTCACATGGCTGTTGAATTGCAGGGTTCACGGATTTTATTGCTTTTGTGTTGCTTTTCAGAAACAGCCTATGGGCTATACATCTGAAAGTACAATTCTGTCAAACAAAGTAGAGGGAATAGCGGGAGGAACTAGCCTCCAGTTCAGCTACCTGCCAAATATTTTGGTATGGATGGTGGTATTTTTTTCTGCTGCTTTAATTTTTATCACCACTATTGATGAGTTAAGTTTGGTTAGAAGAGTCGTGTGGCAGGATAAAAATTAGAAAAGGTGAAAAGCAGAGGAGATGTGGGTAGGAAAGGGTATTCTGGAGTGATGCTGAGGTGAGAGAGAGGAAGAGGCTGGGAGCCAAAAGCCTTGCAACCCTGAGGATACTTCCCACCTCTGAAAGGAAAGCAGGGCCAGCTTGACTGAGAGGATGTCAATCAAGGAGAGGTTTGGCAGCATAATTTATGAGTCCTGCTGCTGGAGATTCCTCTCTGCAATTTGCACCTTAGTATGTCACGCATACCAAACGCTTCCCCCGCAAAAGCAGATAAAGTGCTTTAATGCATCAAGATACTGCATTCGTGCTTTACCTCTGCTGCTTCAAAAAATAACCTGGAAAATCTTATGCAGCATTTTAATTTGTCATCTATATTTTTAAATGCCTTCTAAACAGATCTTCATGTTTCATAAGGTAGAAATCAGAAGGCTTAAAAAAAGTGTATGATTGCTTTGTCTCCACATACCACATAAAAAACTACAGTTTCATCAACCGTAACTGCACAAGTCTAAGATTCAATTTCACATCTCTAAACAAGTTTTCATGTTACATGGTAGTTATAATCAATTAATAAGTTATTCAGTCAATTGTAATTGATGCTTAATTAACCCACTGTGGAATGCAGGCATATTTATAGCTGCTGCTAAGGGCACATTTCTAAGTAGTAAAATAATGCTATTTTACAGAAATTGTATACATAATAGTAGTGCAATTATCCTCCTAGCTGCAATGTGCATAATTTGTGATCTTGTAGGTTAATTCTGCCGGGCTGCACTCCAGTGTTCAGCAGTAGCAGGCAATGAGCAGCCGTATCTCCCTGCAACAGTGGCACTCTTGCGTCTATGCGTACTCCTTCAGCCAAGAGCTCTTACCACAAAGCAGATCTCTGTTACCTTTCAGGTATGCCTGAAAGGACTATCCTGAGTTCTTCAGAGGGTGCAACTGTGTAAGAGCAACCAAAAACTGCAGTCATGGAACTCGGCTGAGGGCTGCAAGGGAGTTGCAGACACAGAAGTCCAAAACCACAATGCCAGATGGCAGCTTGCCTAGTGCTGGCAATGCCAGCATCCCCCAGCATTTGGCTTTTTTTGCTTTGAAAAAGAAAGTCCCAGGAACTGCTACTGCGCTGGGAAGCACCAGGGTTGGATGGAGCAGGGCAGCCTGCCTAAAGTGCATGGGCTGAGTTCCTTCCTCTCCCTTGGGAACATCAAGACCTCCTCCTGCTTTGCATGCAATGGACTGGACATCCATGTTGCCCTGGCAGGAGGAATGGGTTCTCCCAGTGAAAGCAGGTTACCTGTGGAGGAAGGAGTGATTTGGAGCTAAGGACACAGCAGAGTTTGAGCACAGCTGTGCTGAGGGCTCAGCAGTGGGTGGGTTATGAGCAGGGGGCACCCCCATGCTGGCTCAGTTGAATAAAGAAGATAAGGGTCAGAAAACAAGTATTCTATGGAATGGTGCGAAAGCTTTTCCTTCTTTGCTTATTTGCAGTTCTGTCATCTTCTGCACTCAACGTTGTGCAGTAATATCAAACCCTGGCAAAAGCATGTGAGGGGGAGAGGGAGAAGAGGGGAAGCTGCTCCCTTTGAAACAGTAAAAGATGAGGGCGGACCATGTTCCACCAAGAGAAGTCAGTCCTCAGAAAAAAGGAAAGCTCTTAGAAAGCTTGGCAATCATTCTCCAGCATCAATATTTACTATGGAGGAGCACGCCTTGCCCTAACTCGTATTATCTGGGGATGGCCAATTAAATACTGTAATAAATACAATTCCCATTTGTTCTATATAATGAGACTGCCCATCTGTGTTGTGAACTCAGTACTAACCCCACCAAAGCTGCATGCATGAGTGGTGAAGATCATTTCACACTGCTTGGCTTGGGGAAAATAATTTATTACACTGATTTTCAAAGAAGATTTTACAAATATTTTATCACGTTTCAGGCAAATATAAACTGGGGAGCAAAGCAGATGCACAACTGTAGTCACAATGTCACTGTTCACTTTTCCCTTGCCATTCTCTCTGAAATAATCATATTTGCTGTTGGATTTTAAAAGCTGTGTTTCTAGCTCACTAAAATAATTCAGTCTCAGTAGTGACTTGTAATGTAGCTGTCTGCAGTTCCCTACTCTCTCAAGCTGCTGCCAGCTATGAATTCTCAGATGTACTGTCCGTGAACCTGAAACCCAGAGTTATTGCCTTTCGCGATTCCTTGACCATGAAAGTGGGTATTGCATGTGCTGACATCTGTTGTGTTCTGCTGCATGGAAATACATAAAACAAAAAAAAAAGAGAACTCTTGTTGACTGCATTAATGTTGAGATTGGTGTTTAAACAGGAAACAACGAAATCTGATTGAACATGTTGACTTGTCTCCTCTGATGGTCCCTGGACACCTGAGTGTCTGGCATTCAATAAGCGGGCAGATAACGAAGGAGGCAGAGTGAGTGATGCAAAACAGGATCAGGCTAAATTGCACAGGGTGACACAGAGCACTGTTGCAGTGACAATATCTATTCATGGCAAACTGAGTATCAGCTGGTGCTGTGTCCATTAAAAAGGATGCAGTACCTCTGCTGTGACAGAGCATGAGGACAGGGCTCCAGTAGTAGTCATGCACTTCAGACATTATTTGGTTATGTGTCCATCTGGGTATTTCTGTGAACAGATGCAGCTCATCCCTATGCTGGCTGCAGGGTGATTCGTAGCTCTGACAGAGCTCAGCTCTGAGGATGAAGCAGCCAAAGCAGAAAGAGCTGTGGCATAGAAAGTGGCGGAAACTGCAGTTTAATCCAGATATGGGACTTTTTACCCTCTTGTTCCCTGCAGGAAACAAGCACAGCCTGCCTCCAGATAAGTCCTGCAAAGGCACGTGGCAGTTGCATTAGAACAGGACTTCCCTTCCATGTGCATGCACTTCCAGGTGATAATTAGCAGCTCCTGGATCAAACTGTCCTGAAAGGTGATACCTTGGAGGGTGGGAGTACCACACAGAAAGATGCCATCAGAGGGTCCCAAGCATGTCCCTTCCCTCTTCAGTGGATGCTCCTACTGTGCCAAGCCAGGCAAAGCAGGACCAGCATGGCCACCGAGCCAACAGTGTGCCCACTGGAGCCTGTTCCACAGCAGTAATCTGGAGGTAAAGATAAGGCAACTGGCCACAAATAATAGGCCAAAGAAGAAGCAGCACCACTGACTCCAGTGTGTCCAACGCTGAATTTCACCCATTGTCCACCATGCTTGAGGCATAAACAGGCTTTTCTTGAACATCTATGATTTCTTACACAACTGAGTTACAAATATGTTTATTGTGGGCAATGGTAAGAAAACAAGTCTCCATTTATGACTGAATTTCCTCCTATCCCATTTGCTGTAACAGCCTAAGGTATTCATGGGCTGGGGCATGTACAGTGCCTGCACACATCTTTGTTCTCACAAGACAGCAGGGCCACACCACAGCTGGTAGACTTGTGCTATGTTGTGCCAGTAATTGTGCCTCCCAGGAAAAGCTTCTCCCACTGTCCACCAGCACTGAAAGGACCAAGCACAACAATTACATGTCATTTACTTCTCTGCTTTATAGTGTATTGAACAAGAAGCTCCTCTCCTGTGTTAGAATGCGGTGGTGAGGCATGATATTTATTCTTTAACAGTGGGGCTATACATACAAACATGTGGTCAAGATAGAGATATTGAAAGACTGAGAAAGTATAAATGCAATTAGGACCAAAAGAAAAAGAAAATATAATCAGGAACAGATAGAAGTCTGAATAGAGAGATGAAAAAGCGAAGTCACTTCAATTGATGGAAGGCCACGGAGAGTATCAAGAGAAAAGAAAAATCAAATTTAATCATATAAATGATTTGTCATTGCGGACAAGAAAAGGATACCTTCTCTGCCCACAGCTTTTTGGCTTTGGATTCCTTAGTTTATTTTGTAATTGCATTTTTATCTTACCTAGAGAATATAAAATCTGAAATTTAAAGAAAATCACCCAATTCTTTCTGAAAGGCAGCAGGCAATACTTTAACCTTGTCTTTGTTAATATTCTGCAGTGTGTGTAGCTCTAATTAGATTCATAACTCACATAAATATTGTGGTACAAACTGCTCAAGAGCCACATCAATATTTTTCAAGCTTTCCAACTGAAAACTCTTCCTAATTCAGTGCTACATATCGATTTTTAAGACCGATGACATTTGAGCTGCTGAGAAAATGAATGGGGTTCACTTGGGGTCATGCCCTTGATGCCTGCCTGTAACTGATACCTGGCTTCTGTGCTCCTTCCCTCAACTGACAGATCAGCAGTATAACTTAGCATTACTGAATTGTTCCTGATGCCCAGGGAGCCAGAGAAATAGTACAAATACCTCCTTAAAGGTGATAGTTCTTATACCTGCATGTTCTCTAAAGCCTCAGCTTGAGTGTGCTGTGCTGGGAAAATACAGCGGGTAAGTGAAGGAAATTTTGTGAGGTGTTACATTTGCTTGTTCTATCCCCTTGCTCCACACTGGAGTCCAACAGTCAAGAAGCGCAGAAGCACAGCTATGGAGTAGTTTGACTTCCCCTTGCTTCCTGGTGCACTTGGCTCCCATTAGCCAGTCTCACAGGGATAAGCAGCAGGAGAAGGGAGTCTCCCTGCTCTCAGACCTCATGTGCTCCACACAGAGGGAAGCCAGCTAGGTTTGGACCTGTTACGTGGTCATACCATTTGGTGAATTTGGGGGTTGCTGCCCAATGATGGTGGATTTCAATTTGATGCTGTGGATGGATGCATGGAAAAAAGGGGTTTTTTAAATGAAAAATAGCCAAAAGCACTTGCAAACAAAAGAACCCCACCCTATGCTTCTGGTTATAAGAAGCTAACATTTTGGTAGGTTCCTTGAAACAGCTCCATAAACAACAGTTAGGGAAGACTGGATGACATTTCTAAGCCACAGAGCCTCCTTTCAGTTTCCCAGACCATATCTATGAGCCCAGATTTAATTTTCAGGCACAGTGAGGCCTGCCTAACTGTCTAAATTTTACTCTGAGTGGCAGGCAACCTGAAGCCTTGAAGATCACACAATGATTTAGGTTCCTAACATAGTTTTCCAAAGATGTCGTTCTCCTTGAGTGATATGAAGGAACTCACCTTAACAAATTGCAATTGTGTGGAGCAATTCAAGCTGTTTGTCCTGAGCTTATTCTTCCCAGGGGCCAGCTGCTTCCCCAAGGCCACTGGAAAGACCTTCAGTGCAAGAATGCCAGGCAAAGCAGACTAAACATGCTCCTCCCCTAAAGGTCTCTTTTCTTTAAGGTCAGACCAGCTAGGGGAAGACAAACCCTTCTACTTCTTGCTGTAGTTATCTTTGAAGGTAGAAATAATTTGCTAGCACTCTTTATCCAGGTCTTGTTCTTTAAATGTTTGTGCTACCATAGTCATAAAAACCTAAATAAAGACCTTATGCCAGGACTACTGTGCTACAGGCAGTAGGTGTTAATGGTACTCCTCTGGCTACAAGATTACAACTTTAGATTAAGCTGAGAAATAAGAGATGGGAAAACATGATGAATACAAAGGAAGAAGCAGAATGAGCCTGGCACGGTTTCCATGGGCTGGCTGTGTACAGTTTTAGGTATGTTTGTAAATGTCTAAACAAATACTTAACAGCACACTTCCTCAGTTCAACAAGAAGGGTGAGAAATCTGATTTAACAGTGTAAATATACAGTCAGATACTGTATCTAGAGAAGGAAGTGATTTCTGATGCAAGCATTCATATACAGTTTTGAGATATGACTGACTTTCATGTTATGTAAATCTGATCTTCTAGGTATTACTTTCTGGATAAGACGTGATTAAATTTAATGCCAAAACTCAAATGTATTCTCAAAGCTTCTGGTTACATGGCTGATTACATGGTGATTTATTATGGTCATGAAAGCATGAATAATACTGTTCTGCTGTTTGCTTTCAATGTTCTAGCTATGTAGAAAATGAATATTATTGAATTGCTAAAATGTTTAATAATTCATATTTCCAGACAGTAGCAAGCAGAGAAAATAGAAAAAAGTAGATGTGGTAGACTCATGTTACTAAAGAACAATACAGTTTTCATCTCTTGAATTTTGTCCTTCACTATTCGTTCAAAATGAAAGAACACAAGTCCCCTGTGCTGGTCGTGAGCTCCCTCTGCCAGCCTTCTGGACTTTGTTAAGAAGGCCTTGCTGGTCAGGACAAATAAAACCATGCGATATTGGGAAGTCTGCATCCAGTGCCCTGACAGATCAGCTAAGTCGATGCCTACACAGAAACAGAAAGCTAATCTTACCAGACTATGTCCTGGCTCTTGGAGATTTTACAGGTATGAAAGAGGTGAGGAAATTAATTACTTCTAGCAGAATTGGTGATGCTGCAAAATTAGATTAGAAGCGCAGAGCTGAGAGACCTATGTTTCTGCAGTAATAGCTGAGCTTTCAAAGCATTTGACATCATGTAGCTTATAAAAAGTTTCCAAAGTACCACAAAACATGGAACACGAAAGGTGAAACTATGACAAAGGGCAAGTGTTTTAGGAAGTGATCTGAAGTATTTGTAACCAATGAAAACTCCCACTGCATAATGGGTTATGTCCCTGGTTTTCCTCTAGTCATGAAAACCATGGCTGTCCTTGGCATATCTTGTGTGGCTATCTTGCAACAGGAAGAGCAAGTAGGTACATTTCACTCTTACAGCATAGCATCAGGAGCTAGGATGACCTCTAGCTTTGAAACAAGCAACAATTAGAACATAGCTCTGGAAATATTCATCAGGAAATGTGCAATTTCAACCCTGTTGGACACAACACATGTTTACATGGCTAAAATGTTCTTCAAAAGGAAGTTTTCTGAGCAATCAGCAAGCTCTGTAACGCAGAAGAGCTGTTTCTCCATCCGGTCATTTCCCCAGTCTCACAAACCCCTCTCAGCAGTACTGTGTAATTTCTGTGCCCATGAGGAGGCTTATGCTCAAAGTCCTGCACAGTAGGAGGTGCTTTGGGCTCTGCAAGTTTTGAATTGACTTAGTATTTGAATAAATAAAATGTTCCCTTAATATCAAATCAAAATGAAATCAGTTGATGCTTTTCTAATACCAAAACTGAAGTTCAGTGTGCTTCAGGGCTCTGTGCTTCCGCACATTATTAAGGTGTATTCCCTCCAGTCTCATTGTAGGTTTGAATTATTCATGAAGAAGTAACTTCTACATTTGCAGATATGGAAGATGACACATTTTCACATGAAAACTCTACTTTGTTAAGGAAACACCATTTCTGGCAGAGAGAAATCGTAAGTGGCAAGGGTGTAGGCTGGCACTGGTAACAAAATCTGTTCCCAAGACTGTGATAGCGTGATAAAGACATTTTGCATGTCAGGCCAGAAGATCATTGAAAGAGCAGAGGAAAACAGAAAAGGTTTAGCAGAGCTGGCCTAAAGCTGTATCTGACTCAGAGCTCATGTCATTTGATCATTACACACGAGCAGTAAAACATGGAGCACTAGAGTAGGTATTGATCTGTGCTCGCAGAGCTCTGGTTTAGCTTTTCAAGTGGGTTGTATTTGAGATCAAGAATATGTTGTAAAACACAGATGATAAACAGCAAGTTGTAAACAGAGATCACTGGGATGTCTCCTTCCTGCCTTCACTGCCCATTTCTTAACATCCCACCCAGGAGCCAGCAAGGCCACAGCTGTCCAGATGTTGATCTCTGGAGATTCTCATTTCAGGTCCTCACTGGGATGAGGGTCACTTAGACACCAGGTATCTGTCCTTGCAGGTGTTTGGCCACTAGCTGCCTCTGCAGTGCATCAGCCCCACAGTTGTACTGTGATTAGAGTCAAACCTAACATTTTGGGCTTCTCCAACAACTCTGTGGACAGCAGGTAGAGACATCCCTCCCTGCATGTGTAGCGAGTGCCAGCTCCATCTCCATCTCCCTGCCATCCTTAGGGTATGTTGTAATGTGATCTAGGTGTAGACCACTAATTTGGGGAGAGAGACTAACAAGCAGGAGCCAGTGCCTCCTGGGAAAGAAGGCTGCCTGCTGGAATTAGCTCCTGCAATTAGAAAGGGGTATTCAATCTCAGACACTGACTGACAGGCATGCCAGGCTGATGTCAGTTCATCTGACAATAGAGACTTTTTGTATTTCAGCTTTACACATATATACAAGTGCATATAGATGCAATCACAAGCTGTGCTAAGAATAAGTTTGCACAAGGGCAAATGTAGCTTTGGGCTACATTTGGGGGCCTGAGCCCTTCAAGCAGCTCTTCAAATGAACTCCAACCTGCAAAGCAACAGAAGATCATGAGCTCTGCATGTGGAAGTGAGCATGTGAAGGCTGAAGAAGTCACAAAACAAAACTGAAGTTAAAACTGTTGTAGTTGCAGGAGGCTGGTGGAATGCCATGGGCATTGTTCAGCTCTGCTGTAGTTGAACATGAGCCTGAGGACACCAACTTGGCTTGAAGCTTCTGGCAGAAAGAGGGGCATAGTACAACCCTCTGGGCACAGCACTTCACCTCCCTTAATTGCATTCCCTCCACACTTTGTAGCCATGCCTCTGCTTTTTCTTTACTCCATTTTAAGCAATTTGAGGCAGAAGATGCATAAGTTAGCATCAACTAGATGCATCTTTCAGATGTATCAGTTTAAAAGTGTTCTTCATTCTCTCTCAAAACCTCCCTATAATTTATTAAGCACAGTGAAGGGGGTTACTCTCTCATGCAAGAGCCTGCTGGTGTGTGGAGAACGAACTGTACCTTGACATGTTATGAAATCCCTATCCCTGCAGTGGAAGGATCAGTGCTTTCATAAAGTACTCATGCCTTCATAAAATACTCATTTACCTGGCTCTAAAATCGTGTTTTCCCACAGCCTTCCCAGATCGACCCTGCAGAGCTTCTCCATGTTCTGCCTATCCTTAGCTCAGGCAGTCACCTTCCATGAATCCTTTAGTCTCTCTGTCTCTCCTCCTCTCTCACATACATGTACATTGGAAAAAAAAGAGCTGAAAGCAGTAGTGCAAAGGCTCTACAGATGATTTATGTCAGGCTGGGCACATCACAAAAACTCACTGGAACAAAAAGGCTCTGGATCGAGAAGAGATCAATCCACTATTTCAAGTGCTGTTATTAATCCCAGGGACACATTATGGCTGGTAACACCAGTACAGTGCACTCGTGCGTGTACCGTCATATGCAACAGAACTGGAGGGAGCAAGAGCCCTAATTCTACCTAAGCTGAAATGGGATTTGGGCGCCTAAACCTCTTAAATCCTTTTGTAAACCCCAATGTAAATGTCCTTGATGGAAAATCTCTCCTGTCAAAAAAGCACACCTGTACTAGTTCTTAAACTACACCAATACTGTGAAACATAGCACATCTAATTAACACTGAATGCCTCCTCCTTCAGCCCCCAGACTTGTATGCTTGTCTCTGTGTATGTAAAAGGAAGGTTGAGCGAAAGCATGTCTTGAACTTTGTCCTGTACGTGCAAAAAAAGTGAAGAGAATTTTTTTTCATCACTAGCATTTAGAAACCCACTATAAAAAATAAGATCACAGAACTGGGTTCTGCTCAGAAAAGTATTTGTGCTGTTGGATGCATCATCTGCCTTCTCCTTTCATTATTTTTTCTGTATATATGACACAGAGGTAATATTACTTTATACTTGTGGAATAAATTTAAGGACCCAAAGCAATTTTACAACTATTAGTCTGATAGCAGCTCTGAATATAGGGCAATGATCAAGCAGGGAACTGGTGACAAGACTGAGAAAAGACTCCTTTTTCCCCTGGAAGTAGGATTGCCCTGGAAAACCAGAGTCAGCCTTTTCCTGCATCTCAAAAATCATTTTTTTGTATGTTATTTTGAGCTCCTGCCCCTTATTAAATCGCCCTGGAGGAATACAGACAGCTCTGTAGTCGCTTGAAGTCACAGATTTGTGTTGTTCTGCTCCATTGTAAGACACAACAATCATCTGGAAGAGCCAGAAAATAATCTTGATAGAACAAAGGAAGAAAAGCAAATATTTCTCTCTGTAACCTCAAAGCCAGCCGCTAGTGAACTGTGAGCCCTGAAGCAGATGAATGAGTACAGCATTGATAGAGCTCTTAGAGGTCCCTTGATCTGCCCCAGCTACAGCAGTCACCATTAGCAACCGTTGCAGTGAAGGCTGTATATAATCAGTGTCAGAGGAAAACTGAGGGGGGAGATGCTTGCCGATTTAAAGTAGCTAAAGGTAGCGGAGTACAGAGCCCTAGATCCTACTGTTGCTATCTTTCAGCTTCTTTTAATATAGGTGCTCTGATTAATATTTTATAACTGCTAAATAATATGCTATAGCTGCTAACGCTTTGCGTCCACTGAAAAAGAAAGATTCCAGCTCTTTCCCGCTTGTGTGTTCTTAACCCTAACAGCTCGCAGTAGAGCTGACCTCTGAGCCATCTGCCTCGACTACCCTGCACTTCTGGGAATGAATCCTGTGTTATGCAGAGCCAGCATGGCAAGGGCTTTGACACAGCTGGCAGGAGCTCCCAGCCGCCAACATAAATCAGACTCCTGAAGGAGAGGGGCTGCTGAATTAGCTCAACCTCTTCTCTGGCTTTACCTTGTTTTATAGATGGTGCATTTATGTCTCTGACAAAAAGCCTTGGTAACAGTGAAGCAATGAACTTCCTTATATACAGCAGCAAGTAACAGCCACAGCTCTAGCCAAGAAAGTTGATTTAATTACGGAGTCTGGAAAATATTTCTTCTGCAGGTTCTTGTCCCTTTTCCCAGACTAAGAAGAGTCAGATAAATATTCAGACTTCTGGATGCTTATAATGGCTAACAGAAACCATTAGCTAACTTCATGTACACGTGCCCTTTTTTTATTGTTTGTTTTATTCTGAAAGACATAATGAGGATGCCAGAAGATACAATATCCTCCTAAAAAAGAATATTCTTTAAAAGAATAAATTAATTTAATGTATAATGTAAAAATATTCCTCCTTAATGACTCTAGCATAGAAAAGCTTACATTTTGCAAACCTCAGACACACCAGACACATACCCTTTAATGTACACACTTATTTACCTTTCTTGGTAGAGAACGCTGTTCAGCTTTGAGAATAAACTGAGATATTGATTATTTTCTAATTTCAAATCTTTACTAAGGGTATAATTTGACACATTTGGGAACAGACTCAGGACAAGACCCAGTAGTGTCCCTAGATTATCTTCACTAGTTTAATCACAATTTTTTCATCATCCTACCAGAATAATTTCAACTATGAATCTGCCTTAGCTTATTCTACTAGTCGTTTAAGATTTTTTCTTATCTAGCTATTCTTCTGAGGTTCAAGAGATTCTTCTTTTTCCCTTCCCTTCCCTTCCCTTCCCTTCCCTTCCCTTCCCTTCCCTTCCCTTCCCTTCCCTTCCCTTCCCTTCC
>JAOEHY010003691.1:0-12777 GCA_025447955.1 Psilopsiagon aurifrons | reverse complement strand
AGGGAGGCGGCTCCGGCGGCACGCGCGGGCGGGCTCCAGCGCCTGGGGCAGCGCTGCCTGCGCCGTGCTCCCGGGCACTGACCCCGGCGGGACCGCCACCGCCGCGGGGCGCAGCCCTCAGCACCCCACAGCCCCGAGGCTGTACCCGGACATCGCCGTCGCCCCGGGGATTCATCATCGCATAGCACCGCGGTGCACCCGGTCATCACCCCACAGCCCGCGGCCGGCCGGCTGCCGGTGTACCCATCCCCATGTGCCCTGTGCCGGTGCACCGTCCTGGCTGTACCGCGCGTGCTTGGCCCCCCCTTCTCTCGCGGTCCGTGCTCCCTCGTAGCCCCACGGACGCGGTGCTGCGGAGCCCGTTTGTTTATTGCAGCGGATGGAGCCCGGCAGGAGCTATGGGCGCCGTGTTCCGGGAGCACAGCCGGCGGCACGTGGGGGAGGTCCCAGCTGTGTCCAGGCACAGCCCCCGCTCCCCAGGCAGGGATGGATGCTGCCGGCGGGATGGATCCGGGGACACGGAGCTGTCCGGAGTGGGGCCGGTGGGCCCGGCACTCCCCATCAGCGGTGCCTCTTGCGAATGGTGATGAGGTCCTGGTGGATGGTGCAGAAGCTGGGCCGCTTGCGAGGGTCGTACTCCCAGCAGCGCTGCATCAGGCGGTACACCTCCTCCGGGCACTGGGGAGGGGGTTCCAGCCGCACGCCTGCGGGGAGGCAGCGATGAGGAAGTAGCAGCCGCCAGCCCCATAGGCACAGCTCCACAGATCCACTGATCCACTGTGCTGGACACACGGCCCCTCATTGCCCTTGAAAGCTAGACCATGGCACGTCCCTTACCTTGCTCCACAGCCTCACGTGTCTGCTGGTTGCTGAGGTTGGTGTAGGGGACAGCCCCAAGGCTGAAGGCTTCCCACAGCAGGATCCCAAAGCTCCAGACATCACTCTCTGAGCTGTATCTTCCTGGGGACATGAGGTAGGATGGATGCTGGTGGCTGGGGACACCCAGGACTGTGCCTGTGCTATAAAGACTGAGGTGCCCAGGTCTTCCTTCCCAGGACCGAGCACGTGGGAGCAGGACAGAATGCCCAGGACTCCCAGCTCCCAGCTATGCAATGGGGCTGGCAGGCCATGGCCGGCTCCATCCCATACCATAATTGAGTGCTTCAGGGGCAGTCCACTTGACTGGGATCTGCTTCATGCCTCCTGTGGAGGCGTAGATGCCATCCTCCTCCTCCCGTGACATCCCAAAGTCACTGATCTTCAGGGTGTTCTTCTCTGTCACCAGGCAGTTGCGAGCAGCCAGGTCCCTAGGACATCCCAGAACCATCAGCAGTGCACCCACCATGCACCCAGGAGCCCCCAGGCACAGGATGGGGGCAGTGATGGCTTCTGATGAGCACCCAAGCCCACCGGTGGATGCAGTGCTTGCTCTCCAGGTACTCCATGCCAGCGGCAGCGTTCTCCGTCATCTTGATCAGCTCCTTCACACGCAGATGGGGCCCCTCGCTGCGTAGGAAGCTCAGGAAGTCCCCCCCTGCGCCCAGGAAGCGGAGCTGATGTGGGCTGCCCTGGCACACGCGAGCACTGGCTGCCCCAGCAGTGAGGGGGCTGCAGGCTGGGGCTGCTCACCCTGCACCAGCTCCATGACAATGTAAATGGGCTGCTTCTGGGTGCAGACACCGATGAGCCGGACGATGTTTGGGTGGTTGTACTGCTTGAGGATTCTGCGGGATCAGGGAAGCGCACCAGGGCGGGGAGGCCCCCTGAGCGAGGCATCACCCTTGGCACAAAGACGCTGCAGTCCCAGCATGGTTTGAACAGCCCCAGGTCCCAAGGGTGGACAACCAGATGGGTTTGGACAAGTGCGATGGCTGCACAGACCTTGCTTCCTGCAGGAACTTGGCCTTGAGTTCGGACGGGAGCGTTTCCCGGCAGGATTTCACGGCGACAGGGGTGTTGTCAGCACGCAGGCGGCCGCTGAACACCTCCCCAAAGTTACCCTGCAAGAGAGGCGGGTGCAGTGGCCCAGCTTGCCAGCGGCCCTGTCCTCCCACAGACCCCTGGGGACAGCCTGTCCTCCTGCAGACCCCACGCAGGCAGGACTGGAGCACCCTGACTCACCCGTCCGATGCACTCCCCCAGCAGCACATCCTCATGGTTGAGCACCCATTTGTCCTGCAGCAAGCAGACACTGAAGGTGGTGAGCTGTTCCCCAGCCTGCCCCAGCCTCACATCTCCTGCCCACTGCCCACTGTCACCTTGGGGATGGCCCTGGCCAGGAGGATCCCACTCTTGCGGGTGACAGGCTGCTGGCTCTGCACGAGGTGGTCGATGAGCAGCGGGATGGTGGGGAACCTGTCCCCCTCCAGCCGGTACATGTTCTGTGGGGGGAAATGCTGACCGGTTGTGCCTGCACACATGGGTCTGCTCGCAGGGCCTGGGGTGCAGGGGCTGCAGTGCGCGCGGGCATGCGGCACAGGACATCATGCATGCACACCGGGCAGGGCATACACAAGGGGGAGTTCACATGCCCGATGCAGGGCTCGCGCCCCACACGGACAGGCACAACCCATCCTCTGCACACGTGTCCCGTGCACTCACACTGGGGGCACTCTGTCTGCCTGCCCGGGGCTACCCCCGCCTCGCCACCCGCCTGCAGTCACTCACATCAGCAGCCTGGATGATGAAGTGCCGGACCTGCCTGTCCCACAGCACACTGAGCACATACTCCTGCTTGCCCTGGCTCTCCCGCACCAGGAAGTCCCCGCTGCGGCTCAGCAGCTCCTGCACCTCTGAGCGCGGGATGGCCCCGTGGTACCAGACCTGCTGGCACAGCGGCTTCTGCACCTCCGGGATCAGGGGCACAGGGGGCGGCAGCTGGGCGGAGGATGGAGACGCGGTGAGCCCAGCCGGGCCCGGGAGGGGGGCCTGCAGCGGTGCCTGGGGCAGTGTCCAGGGCAGGGCGCAGCGGGCGTGGGGGACAGGGCAGGGAGGGGGCTGTGGAGAGAACAGGGGGGTGCCAGGGGGCAGGAGGCTCAGAAGGGGAGCTGCAGGGCAGGATGGAGGTGCCCAGGAACTCACCGAGTACTTGGGGCTGAAGATGCCCGAGATGTGGTTCTTGAGGGTCTCCAGTGCGGTGCTCCCACTGCGCTCCTGCTCCTGCGGGACACGAGCTGTGAGCTCTGCATGGCTGCGGGTGACCCAAGCCCAGAGAGCCCCATCCCAGGGCTGGCGGGGCAGGACTCACCACGGAGGACACTGAGTGCCGGTCATCCTGCAGCAGCAGCGCAGGCAGCGGCTCCGCGGCCCCCAGCTCCGCCAGCTTGGTGGCCAGCAGGTCCCGCTGCGCCTGCAGCTTGGCCTGCGCGCAGAGGCAGCCCTCGAGCTGCTGCTGCACCTCCTGCAGCCCCTGCCGCTTGCCCAGCAAGTGCACCCTGGGGACAGGATGGGGCCGTCAGACCCTGCCGCAGCCCCTTGCCCGCCACCCACCGCATCTCACCGCTCCCCGGGGCTCCGGCCCTGCTCCTCGCCCCGGATCTCCGCCTGCAGCTCCTGCACCCGCTGCTCTTTGCTGTTCACAGCCTCTGTGGCAGCCGCCAGCTCCTCCTCAACCGATGTCAGGCTGCAGGAGACACGGGTGCCAGTGGCACTGAGCCGTGGTGCTGGTGGCAATGGCCCCCACCCGCAGCCCGGCCCCACTCACGAGTGCTGGACGCTCTCAATGGTCAGTTCATTCAGCTGCAGCTCGGCCGGCGCGAGGCTCTCAGTCTCCTCCAGCAAGCTCTCATCAAACGACACCACCGGTGGCACCTCGGAGCTGTACCTGCAGGCAGCAGCGTGGTTCTGCTTCCCACCTGCCCTTGTGCCAGGCACCAGTGCCCGTGTCTGGCAGGGGCTGCAGCAGCACCAGCTGTACCTGTGGCTCTGGATGAAGCCACTGTACTCGGTGGCAGGGTTGATGGCCTGGATGGCACCAGCGATTTCCTGGTGCACAGTCAGCACATCCTCCTGCACCAGGCTGCTGATGCTGCAGTATTCACTGAGGATCTCCTTCCTGGTGGGACATGGGTGCTGGGGGCTGTCAGGTGCCACCCCCCAATGCCAGCGTTGTCACCCAGTCCCTGCATCCTGCTGGTGCTCGGGGCCCATGGGCTATGCCCAGGGTTGGGTAATGGGTTGCAGGACAAGCAGCAGGGCAGGCAGAGCTCTTACAGGACAAGGACCATCTCCTGCTGCAGGCTGTAGAGGGACTGGTGGAGGGTGGGCAGTGCCCTCTGGTAGTGGTGGTGGTGGTGGAGTGCGGCTGCCCTCACGGCCAGCACGTACTGGTTGTGCAGGGCATAGAGCTTCCAGAGGCTGCGCACATACTTCTCCTTTGCCTTGTCCCGCTCCTTGTCTGGGGGGAGAGGCCATGGAAAACACCCGCCATGCACACCACCATTCCCAGAGCTGCAGCGCATCCACTGCCGCCAGTGAGGGTCACAGGGGGTGGCGGGGCTGGGAAGGGGTCCCAGGGCAGGCAGGGCTGGGGCGGTCGCACTGAACCTCCCCATACACAGGGATGCTTCCAGCCCACAGCCCTGTGTCCCAAGGCTGTAACCCCTGGGATGCAGCGGGATGGGCAGGCGGGGACCAGGCACCTTTGCTGGCCTCCTGGTACTTGCGCTTGGCCTGGGCACTGTCCCGTGCCAGGCTGCGGTACTGAGCCTTCAGCTTCTCCATCTCCTGCTGCGTGGCCTGAGGAGGGTGATGCCATCAGCAGAGCAGGGCTGGGGACCCCCGCTGCCCCCCCCCCGGGACACACATACCCGGGTGTACTCCTGGCTGAGCTGCTGCCACTGCTCGCTGAAGGCCCTGCGGAGCTGCTGCTTGTCATGGATGAGCAGGCTCAGCTTGGCCAGCGGCCCCGCCACCAGCTCCTCCGCATGCTGGCGCAGGATCTGGCTCAGAGCCTCCGTCTGGCTCGCCAGCACCCACCAGGACTGCAAGGACAGGGTGTCAGGCACGGCGTGGGCATGGCCACCATGCGGCACCGCACCACGCATCCTTACCTCCCCAATCTGGCCGCCGTGGTCACCGGCGCGGAGCTGCCCGGGGCTCTCCTGCTTCTCCAGCTGGGAGAACATGTGGTGCAGCATCCCCGCATACTCCCGGTCGCTCTTGGCGCGCTGCGACATCCACTTCTTCATGAGCTCCAGGAGACGCAGCTCACTGTCCTGCAGGCGTAGCAGCGCGCTGTGCCCCTGCGGGCACCACAGCTCCGGCCCAAAGCCCATGGCACTGCCGGGCAGATGTGAGGAGGCTGCAGGGCAGGCGGAGAGCTGAGCCGCGGCTGCTGCCTGCAATGGTGACGGTGTCCAGGGGGCCCTTTGCATCCCACACCCTCCCTCGCATCGCCTGCCATGGGACGAGGTGCCTGCGGGGAGCAGAGTTCGCCCTGCCCCGTGCCATCTCTCTTGCAAAGCACATTCAAAGCAGGAGGGAGGGCTCCGAGTGCACCTGAGCCCAGAGGAAGTTGCGGCCCATGGGGATGGTGCCAGGGAGGAGGAAGTTGGGGTCAAAAGCAGCAGCGTCACCTCTGCCATGCACGGGGCTGGTCCACAGAGCAGTGCAGCTCTGACCCCCCCCCGGCAGGGACACCAGCCTCATGCGGCGCGGCAGCTCCAGCCCCTCCTGCCCACCGGCACAGCCGCCCTGAGCTCCTGGGGGGCTGGCAGCAGGGGGCTGTGTTATCAAGCCCCGGAGGAAGGTGCTCAGTCTGGATGTGTCCCAGCACCCAGGACTCCAGCATGGCTACTGGGAGCCAAACCGGTCCCAGCTCTGATCCCGGGGTGTCCTCCCCCATGGCAAGGGTACAGTAGGAGCAGGAGGGTGCTGGGCAGGGCATGTGTCTGTGCAGTGCAGGACGTCTCCTGGTGCAGCACTCGATCCCACAGAGGACCAGGGTTGAGAACCCTCCCCAGCCCCACAAAGGGGTCCCTGTCCCTGCCAGCCCCCCCGCCGGGCATGGCCCCTCCAACCTGTGCGTGCTGCGAGGTCCCCACCGTGCGGCTGGTGCTGATGTCCTCCTGGGGCCAGGGCCGGCGCAGTGTGGACCCAGTGCAGCTCCGACTCCTGGGGAGGAACAGGAAACCTGACGCTGACCATACAGCCATTGCGAGATTTCCTGCGCTTCCTCCCCTCCCTGCCAGTCCCCGCACCCGGGGCCATGGCTCTGCCATCGCCCGCAGCCCCAGCCCCGCTGCCCATCCCTCTGCTCCCAGCGAGGCCTGGGGCTGGCAGAATTCGGTCCTGCAGGAGCTCACTCGGTTGTGGTCTATGGCCCATGTAGATCCTCAACCCCATCCCTGCAGCCCCTTCAGCTGAGCCTGGTCCTGCCTGTTCCTAGCCTCTCTCCATGGCCCTGCTTCCCTGACAGACTGCAGCAACCGGGGGGCAGCCCCACTGAAGGGGCAATCCTGTCACCACCCCCATGCTTGGCCCTTGTGGCCGCAAGAGGCCACAGGACAGAGCATCTGCTGCATGGGTACCCATGGGCCATGCCCCAGCCCTCATCACCATCAGCTGCCTGCACAGCTGGTTCCCAGCTCCCCACGACAGCCCCAGGCGCTTGCCCCTTCAAATTGCTTCACTGGTGCCGCAATGGGACAGCTCAGCCCTGGCTGCTGCCACCACCACCACCCAGAACCACCGCCACCCAGCACCGCCACCCAGCACCGCCACCCAGCACTGCCACACATGTGCCCTGGCTGCCTTGTGGGGAGTTGGTGCTGAGCCCCATCCTGTGCCTGAGGGACCCAGCTGAGCTGATCCCACTGTTGGAGGAAGATGGGGGGAAGAAGCACATGAGACACAGCTTTGCTCAGCCTTTCCACGTGGAGCAACGCCTGCGTGCTCACACCACAGAGCAGCACAACGGCATGGCACAGCATGGCATGGCATGACCGGGGCTGCCACTGTGCCCCGGCACAGACCCCAGGCAGCACTCAAGTGCACACTGCTTGCCCATCCCCAGGGTCCTGCCTGCCCGGGGGCGCTCCACTTTCCCTGTGCCCCGTTCAGCCACCCGGAGCACTGAGCACTGTGGGTGCTCCCTGACTCCAGCAGTGCTGGCTCCCAGAAACAGTATTTTTCATAGCAGGTCTGAGGGCAAGAGCAGCTCTGGCAACATCCACACACCCCACTGCCTCCAGGACACTCATAGTGCTGTCACAGGCTTAGCAAGTGTTTGCAAGCTGTGCCAAGAGGATGCTTCTCCCACCCGCAGCATCCCTCTTGCATCCCCTGCACCTCCCAGCAGTGCAGTCCCCTCCTGCCTGCAGCAGGGACACAGGGCCCCACTGGCGGGAGGCACTGGGCCTGGTTCTGAGGCTCCGGTGCAATAGTGAGGGCAGCAGCTCTTCCCTGGAAGCCTCAGCTGCTGCCCGCAGCAGGGAGGGTGCCGAGACCACACCGCAGCTCACCCAGTTTCACATCCTGGGTCCGCGCTCCTGCAGAGCCCGGCGCGGCTGCAGCCGCTGCCTCTCCCCAGTGGGACCCATCGTGCACCCCCCGCTGGCTGCAGCTCCTGCGAGCTGCCAGCGCAAGCCCTTAGCCCAGGGGCAGCAGCCTGGCTCTGACCCGGCCTCCACAACAGCAAGAACAGTGCCTGCAGCCGCCCGCACGCTGCAGGGAGCTCGCTCCTGACCACAGGAAGCTGCTGCAGGTCCAGCAGGGCCGAGGGGCTCTGCAGCGGGGCAGCCTCTGTGAGCAAGCGCAGCCCAACAGAGCCTCCTGGGGATCAGGACCCTGCAAGGGGCTCCGTGGAGCTGGGCTGGGCTCTGCCTGGGCTTGGCCATGGCATGGTCCTGGTCCAGCACAGGGGATGTGCTCCGGCGGCAGCATGGAGGCTCAGCCTGAGCGCTGTGGGAAAGGTGCTCGGGCTCCTCAGGCTTCTCTCACGCCTCCGGCCACCGCAGCCGCTCCTCGAGTTAGCTCCTCTCTGTGGGCTCCAGACAAGCAGCCGCTTTGCATCGCTCAGGGCAGGGGCTGATCCCACCAGGTCCCCAGGCAGCGGCCCCTGCTCAAAGCCCAGGCTTGGGGTGAGCTCTTCTCCTCTGCCCTGGCCAGGGGCTGTGGGGCTCCTGCAGCAGCACTGCGGGGCAGCAGCAGCTCCCTGCACATCCCAGTGCTGCAGGCAGCGCCCCGGGACCCTCCTGTGACTGCCAGGCAGATCCGGGCATCCCACGGGCTCCCTGGGGTCAGGGCACACAGAGCACAGGCAGCTGAGCTGGTTTGCATAGTTCTGAACATTTAATAACTCAGTCTCTCTAGCGTTATATCCACATCCATTAAATTAAAAACAGGCTCAGGAGGCAGCTCCCGGCTGATTAAATTACAAGAAAAAATTACTGTGCACCAAAAAGTTATTATAGAAAAATAGTCCTGTGGCCCCCAGCCGGCGGCTCCATCCTTGGCTGGCTGCAGTGGGCACGGGCACGGGCCATGCCATGCCATGGCCCCGGCGTGCGGACGGCGAAGGGGCTCGTGGCACCGGCCCCCAGCCCGTGGGGAAGGGGCGGCGAGGGCAGGCGGTGCCGGGAAGGGGCTCCAGCAGGGAGCAGAACGGATTGTCACCAAGTGGGGGCAAGGCACGTCGAGGGGCAGGGGGGCGCCGGGCTCTGCCCAGCGCAGGCAGGGTGCAAGCAGAGCCAGGCGCTGCCAGACCGCCCTGGCCAGCACCCGCACAGCCCTGCCCAGGGGCAAAACAGACGCAGAGCAGGGGCTGCGTGGGGGTCCCTGCCCACGCTGCAGCGCTGAGCCAGGGCACGAGGCGCTGCCCTGCCCCATGCTCCCTGGTGCAGGGGGCTCCTGTCCGCGCTGCAGGCAGCTGCGGGGGGACGGGCAAGCAGCGGGCAAGCAGGCAGCAGCGGCCGAGGCCTGGCCATTATTGCTGTTGAAGGGCACGGGTGGAGGCAGACAGGCCCTCGGTGGGTGGCGGGGAGCCGGGATGCAGTGGGCAGAGCCAGAGACACAGACGGGTGGCTGAGGGCTGCAGGGGCAAGGGATACTGCAGGGCAGAGCCATCCCTGGCCAGCCCAGCCTGAGCAGTGACGACCCAGGGACCCACACACTGCCCACCCGGGGGGTCATGTGTGACCCCCAGCAGCAGCCACCATCCCGGGCAGGGGACACGGCTACCAGCGCAGGGCCAGTCGGCGGCTCTGCTGCCACCACACATCCCAGCACAGGGTCAAGATGGACACGGGGCAGGAGACAGATGGAGCCAGACCAGGACAGTGCCGAGCTGGGGACGGTGCCGGCAGGGCTGTGCCCGGCTGCCCAGGCCGGGGCAAGGGACAGTGCCGGTGGGTGGGAGCACCGGGCTGCTGCAGTGCGGGATGGGGACGGGGGCAGAGTTCGGGACCCCTCGGCCTCGCCTACCCTGGCCTCATGGCGCTGGGCAGGGAGGAAGGAGGGGTGGGAGGGCTCATCAAAGGGCACTTTGGTCTCTGATGAAGGCAGTCCTCTCGCTGTGGGCCTCGTTGTCCTCACCGTCCGACTCAGAAGGCCCCTCCTCCTGCCAGATGTCAGAGGGGAGCCCCTTGTAGGAGATGATCCCACTGTCCAGGGCATAGACCTTCACGCCCCGCAGGCTGAAGCCTGAGCGCGCCTGCAGCACCAGGAAGATGGAGACGAAGATGACAATGATGACAACACAGCTAAGGCTGGCAATGAGGACAGGCAGGTTGGTGGGAGGGGGAGCCTCGGTCAGCCCCTCGCCGTCTGCCAGGGCAGGGGATGCACGGCTGCTCTGTGTCTGATGGGAGCAGGAGAGGTCCAGGCTGCTGAAGTGGGAGTGCGCAGGGCAGGTCAGGCACTGGTTGGGGCCGGGACCGGCGCAGGTGGCGCAGGAGGGGTGGCATGGCAGGCAGAGGTGGGGGGCAATGGGCTCCACACTGTTCTCCAGCTCGTAGTGTGTGCTCTGGACGCCGGGTGCGAAGCCGGGAGGGCAGTGCTTCAGGCAGCTCTTCTGGTGCAGGTAGTACCCCTCCTCACAGACTGTGGGACAGGCAGAGTCAGCGCGAGCTGGGGGCTGCCTTTGCCCCACGTCCCTGTCCCCCCCTGCCAGCCCCACACTCACCCACACAGGTCTGGCTGGGGGTCAAGGTCTTGCAGCCGCTGCTCTCCAGCTGGTTGGAGAGGCTGGGGGAGTCAGTGGCCGTCCCGTACAGCACCAGCGTGAACTTGGTCAGTGTGCCTGCAGGGATACGGGGTGAGGAGCACTGATGCCCCCACACTCGGGGCAGGCACATGGAGGGGGTTTGCACTGCTCCCCTCCATGGGCTGCCAAAGGACCAGAGGGCTGTGCCCATCTCCTGGAAGAGCCCCCAGCATGCAGCAATGCGTGGCACAGGACTGCTGTGGGGCAGGGACAGGCCACCCAGCATGGGGAGAACGCGGCATCTCAGACCCCACCACCACCCAGAGCCACAGCATCTCCTCCCATGTGCCCAGCTCCAGCCTCTCCCCAGCAGGTCACTGCAAAGCACCCAAGCGTCACTGCACCCAGAGTTCAGGACTGCTGGGGGGACACTGGATGTCCATGGTGCTCCCACTCTAATCCCAGGCTCGGAGGGAGGCAGCAGTGGGCTCGGGCCAGCACAGCCCTACCATAGTTGTTGGCATCGCTGGTGTTCTCGATCTCCAGCACCCATTCCCCAGAGGGGTCCTCGTCCCACGAATGCGTCGTCATGAAGGCCCAGTCGCTGAAGCCATCGGCTGAGAAGTCGTGGGGCCTGGGCAAGATGGGAGTGTGAGAGTTGGGGGCCCACATCCCACAGACCGCGTGGGGCAGCCCAGCACGTACCTGGCAGCCAGGAGGGTGGAGCGGGTGCCCATTGGGCTGACGAGGTGGATGGCCAGGTCCCCGCGCCGGTTGTAGGACAGGGTCAGCCGCGCCTGGGCGTGCTCCAGCCGGCTGATGTAGTTGGCTTTCCCCAGGCAGGCGTCCACCTTCCGCCGCACCTCCAGGCGCTTCCCAATGTCCCTGCCGAGGGCAGGCAAGAGTGAGTCCAGCCCCAGCCCGGGGGATCTTGACAGGGCGTCCTTGGACCCGCTCCCTCCTGCCAGGCTTTGCGATTGTCCCAGGATGGCTGGAGCAGGAATCAACCCCACACCAGCTGATGGTGCCTCCTCCCCATCCCTGGCGCAGGCAGAGGGACCTGCCTGCATTCCTGGGCATGGTGGGGTTTGCTCTGCCAAGCACACACTGCCTGGTGCCACCTCCCCAGCCACTGCTCCACACCAGCCCTGAATGGGCCCTTTCTTTGCCTGCAGCCAGGCCAGCTACACCCTGCTCAGTGTGGCCAGGGATGGGACAGGCACGAGCGTCCCCATCCTGCTGCTCGTGTGCAGCCACCTCCTGCAGCCGCCCGCAGTGCCAGTGCTGATGCCAGAGCAGGATGGTGGTCACAAAGAGTGCTGGCTCCGGACGGGCAGGCTGGGTCCCAGGGGAGGACATAGGCACAGGCAGCACCCAGCTGCAGCTCCTGCATGCTCAGAGTCCCCGAGGAGCGCTCTGGCCGCATATGAGCCTCAGCACATGTTGTGCTGCGGCAGCAGCAGCCAAGCAGCAGTAAAAGGAGCTTCTGTCTGACCCCTGAAAAGCCCCTGTGTGTCTGGGATGAGTCGTGCTGGCTGCTCCCAAACCGCAGCGCACAGCACGGCCTCAGCAGTGGGCAGGCTCAGCGGCCCGTGTCAGCTTTCCCAGCCCTCCCCAAGCTCTCCCAGCACAGCCCAAGGTCTCGGGGCAGCTCATCCCTGGAGATCCTCCCCGGCCTTGGCCCTGCACCCAGAGGCCCCCAGCTCCTGCGTGGGGCAGAGCACAGGGTGATGCCCTCCTGGGCTCACCAGCCCTTACTTTGGCTCCGTGAGGACGTCGATGACACATTTCCTCTGAGGTCCCACTGTGGTCCAGTTCTTGGCCAGGCTCACCATGGCACCGGCATCCAGCAGCCCGTAGCCATAGGAGTGGCTGACTGTGGATAGAGAGGGGTCAGCACTGCCCCCAGGGCACTCAGCAGGGGACACGGCCCCCAGGACTGGCGGGGAGCTCTGCCCCAGCACAGCCAGGCTAGCGGTGCTTGCAGTAACCTGCTCCACACCAGCACCCCAGTACCTTTGCGGCCGACGCCGTTGGTGACCCAGTCGTTGGTGTTGAGGTGAGCCGGCTTCGACGTCTGCACCACGAGGTGCTGCATATCCCGCCAGGTCAGGTTCTTGCTGCGGGGGAACACGAGGCTCAGGCACCGGTGCCATCTCCCCAGCCCTGGGTAGCTCACACCACGGTGCTGCTGCCTCAGGGGCTATGCAGCACCCCCCAACCCAGCCCCACTCTGAGCCTGCCCTTACTTGGCCTCAAGGGCGAGAGCAATGATGCCAGCGGCCAGGGGTGCCGAGGCCGATGTCCCTGTGTGCGATTCGGTGCACTTCTGTCGGAGGTCAGTCGTCACCTGCAGGGAGCAGTGCAAGGGTAGGAGCTGCTGCGGGCACCAACCACATCCTGGAGCCGGCTCAGGGGCTTGTGGTCCTCATGGGGGCTGCAGGAGGTGAGGAAGAGCCCCCGCTCCTGGGGCAGCTCATGAGTTTCATGGAATCACCTTAGAAGCATGGACTGGTTTGTGTTGGAAGGGACCTCAAAGCTCCTCCAGCTCCAACACCTGCCATGGGCAGGGACACCTTCCATAGAGCAGTTGCTCCAAGCCCCTGTGTCCAACCTGGCCTTGAGCACTGCAG
>JAOEHY010003688.1:1873-14430 GCA_025447955.1 Psilopsiagon aurifrons | reverse complement strand
AACTCAGGTCTAAGATGGAGAATAAGGTTTGTGTTGTAAGTCTGTGGTGTGATAACAGAATTTAGTAGTCTTACTAATGTAATAAATGTAAAACATTAATTTGCTGATAATAATAAGGAAAGCACTGAGACAAGATGATGTGATCTTTCTTTGTATAGCCATAGACTACCTGTTATGAAAGCAATGTACATAAGTTCTATATTTTGCAGGAGACTCCCTGATAAACTAGTTCAAACCAGTTTTTTTACCAACCACACAGTGTGATGGGGAGAGTGTCTAGCAGGGAGACGGGGGTGGTCTCAGAGACCGGCGGGGGAGAGGAAAAGAACCTGGAAGATGAGGGAAGGACCTGGAAGATGAGAGAAGAATCTAGAAGATGAAGAGAGCATGTGTTGGAACTTATTTGCATAGACCACGGCTCTCCTTAAGATAGTTATGAATATGTATTAGTACAGGGCATATAAACAGGAAAGGAAAACTGCAGAGTGTGCATGTTGGTGAGGCGGAGACTTCCCACGCACCCAGCGCTGCTTTGCTTATTGCCTTCCTGATTTAACATACAATAAATTAATTTAGTTTTACTTTATAGAATTGGCTCTTGATCTTTTATTCCAATTGGTGACCCCAACGTGATATCTCTGAGTGCCCTCCCAGACTAGGTCTCTCCGAGAGGCGTCCCACAGACTGTTACTGTGGCTCGGGGAACATTAGTCAGGGCTGGCCTCTAGAGATTCACAAACATAAGGAGGCAGTAAACAAAGACACTGGAGCTCCTAGGAAGGAAACCGCAGTTAAAATTACCCGTAATTGTTGTGCACGAAGATCCGAACGAAGACGACAGAGTCGTGAGTATATGAGATTCCATTCCGTTGGGCGGGATTCAGTTGCCTGTGTATGTGAGAGTGTATGCTTGCGACAGAGAATAATTCCAAACTAAGGAACCAAGGTTACAAAGTGAGGAATACTACAAAGCAAGTGCGGAGGTCTTCTAACCGCAGTTCCAATCTCCCATGAGGGACTTGGCCAGTGAAGGACCGAAGCGATTTCTGTAGTATTCATGGGTGAAGTAAGGAATTTAGAAGCTTACAAATCCCATAAGACACTCTCACTGGTAACCAAGGGCTGGGGAATTGCCACTGTAAAATTCCTAAGACGAAGGATTGTTTAATAAGTCAGCAAAATTGCCATAAATTTTTTAGGGTATTATGGGAGAGAATTTTCTAATTATCATGGGACAAAATAAAAGCAAACATCTTAAGCAAGAAAAAGGCTCCCAAAGGGGTCCTGGGAGCAAGTATAAAATACCTAACATACCACCAGACAGTCCTTTAGGATTAATGATTAAATATTGGAGCTCATGGTCTTGTCAGGAAGGAAAAAGTAAAGAAAAAATGATTCAGTATTGTGTAAGGATTTGGGGAGGTAAGGAAATTAGGCCAGATCATTTACATTGGTGAATGCTTGGTTCCTTTGATGACTGGGTTTGTCAGGCCCTTGTGAGATATGAAAATATGATCCGTGTCAATTAAAAGACAAATACGGAATTAAGTGATTTATTCCTTGTATGACGAAATCGGTGGTATATATGTATGCCCTGTTTTATTGCTGTTTTAGAGCCATAGCTGTAGGTATCTCTTCAAAAATTGCTGTAGAACGTTAGAGCCTCTTGAATACAGAGACCTTGCGGAGAGTTTGAGAAGATACAAGCTGCAGGTGTTCCTGGATACAAAGACCTTGATGGGAAGTTTTGTGAAGTCGCAAACTGCAGATGTTCCTTTTATTCTTTTATCTATGAGAAATAGCAGAAGCCTCCCTTATCTATGAAGACTGCAGTTCCCAGGAACTACAGTAAAGGACGGTTAAGAAGGGGGAGAGAAGAGGGGAACCAACAAGAGACATGCGCAAGCGAAAGAGGTAGACTCTTAGTTCATTCTGAGACCCCTGCCCAAGACCACCAGGAGGCAGTGTGCATGCACGAGACTCATTTTAATACAAAGCGAGAGACAGTTTACATTTTCACACCTCCTTATTGTATATGTATGAGGAAGGAGAAAAAAGTGGGGAGTGGGTGTTGCGGGGTGTGCGTATTGGCGGAGCAGAGACTCCCCCGCACACCCAGCGCTGTTTGCTTACCTTTATTCACTTAATAAATTTAATTTGGCATTTTTATCCGTTTTTGAGCAATTCATTTATCACACCCTCAATTTATATGTCAATAATAAGGAACCTTTTAGCCAGGAAGAAAGTGACTGTGCTGCCTTATGGAAAGGGGCTACAACCACAGTCACATTGTTCCTCTTGAAGGAGGACAAAAAGAAGAAACAAAAAAACCATCCTGGGACCCTCGATATAATTTACCCCCTCCTTATCAAGGAGCAGAGGAGGACTTGAATTCTCCGGACAGTATTCCTGATTTATCGGAGAATCCTATGCCATCTGCTCCCCCTCCTGTTCCTCCTCCAGCTCCATCTTCTTCCCCACCTTCTAGGCATACACAGAGAAGAATGGGGATGCAACAGAATACAGGTTCTTCCGAAGAGAAAGAGGGGATAGTTTTAGCACCCCTTAGAGAAGTTCCAATGGGGGAAACATGGGAGGTATTGGATTTGTAAATTTTCCTTTAAATACAGGAGATGTAAGAGCCTTTAAGAAAGAAATGGGCAGGTTATTAGATGACCCATTAGGCATTTCAGAACGATTAGACCAGTTTCTAGGCTCTAGTACATATACCTGGAGAGAGATGCAGTTGATACTAGGCATTTTGTTTTCTGCGGAAGAAAGGGCTATGATTAGACAGGCTGGGATGCGAAACTGGGAGAGGCAACATCAGCAAGGTCTGCCCAGGGAACAGGAATGGCCGAATCAAGATTTTAATTGGAATAATCAAAAGACCGACAAAATATGGAAGATTTGAGAGTAATTATTATCCAGGGAATTAGAGAAGCAGTACCTAGGGGACAAAAACTTGATAAGGCTTTTAGTGAGTATCAGATGAAGGACAAATCCCCCAGTGACTGGTTAGATAGACTTAGGAAAGCCTTTCAGTTATATTCAGGAATAGATCCGACCTCTCTTGTTGGAGAGGCTTTGTTGAAAACTCACTTTGTAGCTCGATCTTGGGGAGACATAACGAAAGAAGCTTGAGAAACTGGAAGATTGGCAGGATCGAGGGCTTCAGGAGTTGTTGAGGGAAGCACAAAAGGTTTATGTTAGGAGAGATGAGGAAAAGCAAAGAACGAAAGCTAAAATATTCGTCGCAGCAGTATGAGAGGGTCAGAGACAAGAACAATCCCGACCAACTATGAAACAGAAAGTGAAAACACAGGGATTTGAGAATCAGGGAAGAAAACCAGATTATTGGAAAGATAATCACAAGAGAGCCCCTAAGGAAGCACCTAAGTGTTATTATTATGGAAAGAAAGGCCATATTGCCCGAAACTGTAGAAAGCGACTGTAAGATGAGAAAATGTTTAAAGAAGAATAGGGGTGTCAGGGGCTCTACATCCTGAGGACCAAAAACCCATCTGAGCCCTTGATAAATTTAAAATTAGGTCCTCAGGAAACTGGAGTTACTTTCTTGGTAGACACAGGTGCAGAAAGATCAACAGTCCGGAGTATACCTCCAGGAGGTCAACTAAGTAAACATACTGCCTTGGTAGCAGGAGCAAAAGGGGAAGCATTTAAAGTTCCTATTATCAAAGATGTACAGATAGAAACTGATAATCAGTTTGGAATAGGAGACTTCCTATTGGTAGAAGAAGCTGAAAACAATCTATTAGGATGAGATTTAATCATCAGGCTAGGAATTAATATGGAAGTTAAAGAGGGAGAGATTACTATAAACTTGTATCAATTGACAGAAAAAGATAAAAGTTTAATAAATCTAAAGGCTTGGTACAACAAAGGGGAAATTGGCAAAATAGATATTGAACCATTAAAAGTTGAAATCATTGATCCTAAGGAACCTATTAGGAAAAAACAATACCCCATTTCTCTTGAAGGGAGAAGAGGATTGAAACCAATGATTGATGAGTTAGTACAAAAAGGAACGTTAGAACCCTGTAAATCCCCCCATAATACTCCAATCCTCCCCATTCGAAAACCAGATGGCAGTTATCGATTAGTGCAAGACTAAAGAGCAGTAAAACAAAGAACTTTAACCCGATTCCCTGTTGTAGCAAATCCATACATCTTATTGAACCAGGTACCCCCCAGTCACACCTGGTATAGTGTTATAGATTTAAAAGATGCATTTTGGTCTTGTCCTTCTTCTGAAAATAGTAGAGATTATTTTGCTTTTGAGTGTGAGGATCCAGAAACCCATAGGAAGCAACAACTAAGATGGACGGTATTACCCCAGGGTTTCACAGAATCACCGAATTTATTTGGACAGGCGTTAGAAAATTTATTAACCTCATCTGAATGTGAGGGAAATGTGAAACTCTTACAATATGTGGATGATATATTAGTTGCTGGAAAATCTGAAGGAGAGGTCAGGGAAAACACAATAAAGTTATTGAATTTTTTAGCAGAAAAGGGATTAAAAGTTTCAAAATCAAAGTCACAATAAGTTGAACCTGAGGTTAAATATTTGGGACACTGGATCAGTAAAGGGAAAAAGAAATTGGATCCCGATCGGGTAGCAGGGATCTTGGCGTTACCAGCTCCAAAGAATAAAAGAGAGATACGACAATTTTTAGGACCGTTAGGTTATTGCAGACAATGGATCGAAGGATATAGTGAAAAAGTGAAATTATTATATTCTTATACGAGAAATTAACTACGGATGTAGTGAAATGGTCTGAAAATGACGAGGAAAAATTTAAATACTTAAAGAATATCCTATTAGAGGCTCTGGTCCTAACACTTCCAGACTTCAAAAAAACATTTTAATTATGTGTGGATACTAGTAATAATACGGCTTATGGGGTGTTAACCCAAGATTGGGCTGGGAGTAAGAAGCCAATAGGATATTTTTCCAAATTGTTAGATCCTGTTAGTAGAGGATGGCCGATGTGCCTACAAGCAATAGTAGCAGCAGCGTTCTTAATAGAAGAGGCTAAGAAAGTGACTTTTGGAGGATCTTGAGTTGTCTCTACTCCTCATGATCTTCGGGGAGTTTTACAGCAAAAGGCAGAAAAATGGTTAACTGATAATAGATTACTGAAATACGAAGCAATTTTATTGTCCTCTCCTGAAATGGAATTAAGGACTATCACTGCCCAAAATCCAGCACAATTTTTATACGGCAGCTGGGAAGAGACAATGGCAAACGGTCATAATTGCGTAGATATGATAGAATTACAAACGAAAATTAGACCAGATTTAGAGGAGGAAGAGCTTGAGGGTGGAGAAAAATTATTTGTAGACGGATCTTCTCGAGTAATAGAAGGGAAAAGAAAATCTGGATATGCGATAATAGATGGGAAGACCTAGGAAGTATTAGAATCAGGTCCCTTAAATACTAGTTGGTCTGCTCAGGCTTGTGAATTATATGCATTATTAAGAGCTTTAAAGAGATTGAAAGGCAAAACAGGAACGAATTTTACAGACTCGAAATATCCTTATGGAACAGTGCATACATTCGGAAAAATTTGGGAAGAACGAGGTCTTACTAATACACAGGGAAAAAGATTAGTTCATGAAGAATTAATAAAACAAATATTACAAGCTATAAGAGAACCTAAAGCTATAGCTATAACCCATGTCAAAGGACATCAGAAGGGACTACAATTTAGAATCAGAGAGAATAATTAAGCCGACACAGAGCGGCTATTTTGACTTTTATTGTTCAGGATTTGGTAAATGAGAAAGACTAACAACTAACTAATAATAAGAAGGTGTATTCTGAGAATGAAATAAAAGAATATAAGAAGTTGGGAGCTAAGTTGGAAGGAGACAAATGGGTGCTCCCTGATAACCAAGAATTATTACCAAAAGCATTTGCTAGAAGGATAATAAAAAGGTTACACCAACAGACCCATTGGGGCACAAGAGCCTTAGTGAATCAATTTCTAAAATTTTATAGGTGCATAGGGATTTTCGAGATAGCAAAACAGGAAACAGAAGGATTCATAATTTGCCAAAAGATAAATAAAAAACAAATAAGACAAACTCCACAAGGGGGTAGGCCATTAGCTCATAGGCCTTTTGAAAGAGTACAAGTGGATTATACAGAATTACCAAGAGTGGGACGATATAGACACCTTTTGGTAATAATAGATCAACTTACCCTTTGGGTGGAAGCTATACCCACCACCAGAGCTATTGCTCAAGTAGTGGTGAAATAATTACTAGAAAACATAATTCCACAATATGGTATGATAAATGTAATGGACTCAGATCAAGGATCATATTTTACTTCAAAAATTCTTCAGAATGTTGTAGAAGCTTTGGGAATGAAATGGGATTTTCATACTCCATGGCATCCCCAAAGTTCTGGAAGAGTAGAAAGGGCTAATCAGACCCTAAACCACCAATTATCAAAACTGATGATTGAAACCAAAATGTCATGGATAAAGTGTCTACTGTTAGCATTATTAAACATTAGAAAAATGCCAAATTCAGTGACCGGGATCTCACCTTTTGAAATGTTATATGGGGCAACTTATACCCATGGATTTCCTCTTAATCATCCTAGAATGGAAGATACTACGATACAACAATATATTACCACCCTAAATCATAACATGCAAGAACTTAGAACTAAAGGACTACTGGCACCAAGTATCCCACTAGAGTTTTCAATTCATAAAATACAACCAGGTGACTGGGTATTAGCAAAGAGTTGGAAAGAAGATAGCTTATCCCCTTGATGGGAGGGACCATTTCTTGTTCTTTTAACTACAGAAACTGCAACAAGAACAGCTGAAAAGGGCTGGACTCATGCGACTCGAATCAAAGGACCAGTGGAACCACCTTCTGCTGAGTGGACTGTAACATCTGAACCAGGAGATCTCCGAAAAAAGATAAGGAAACAGACTAAATAGACAGACAATTTTAGGAGAAAACATAAGGGTGGTACGAAATATTCTTGCTTACAGTATCTATGTGAATGTGAGTGTCTTAACCTAGAAATAACAATATTGTAACAAATTTAATATTGGGATATATTAACCAAATACGACAACAGTGTCCAGATGAACTGTACGTGGATAGATGGATTAGCTTATGTTGAATTAGAGTGTATTCTGGGGATCTTATTAGTCATCATAATCATAGCAACATTCTTTATACTTATGATTTTCTGGAAACCAAAATTTTAAACAACTTCCCTAAGAGTCGAGAGGTAAATTAAGAACTGGAAAAACTCATGGCAGATGTAGTGCTTAGATAAATACGTCTAAAAGAGCACCAAAACTCCTGAAGAATACCACTGCTGCCGAGAAGAATTGATACCTGGCTGCTCCCTGCAAAGGAGTAGGCTAAGGAAGGCAGCAAGGTACAGTTGTGGAGACATAACTTCCTGGTGCTAGACAAATGAGCATTTATAAAATGATTACAGCTCCAGTATTCTTAATCCTAATCCTCTCTAAAATTACATTGGGAAGTCAAAGTCACCAACCTTATAAATGGACTCTTATGAGATAGGATGATCAACAAATAATTGATCAAAATATTACAGCAGGATCTCCCAGTTTCTCATGTGAGTTATGTAAATTGGCCCTATACAACCATGTTTGAATCAAAAGGCATACTATTTCTGCCCAGCTTCCAATCCCGGAAAGAGTTACTGCAATTACCCTAATGAATATTATCGTGCTTATTGGGATTGTGTTACAGTCGCTGCAGCCTGGAATCCCCCATCTGTAGATAAGTTTCTAAAAGTACTATGGGGGCCCATAGCATGTAATACTCCTAGATATGATTCTTCGGGGGGAAGTTTAGGAGTAACCAATTGTAAACATCTAATTCTATCCATATTGAATCCTGAAGATCCAAGATGGACAGTGGGAAGAACTGGGGAGTTAGGTGTTGGGAACCAGGCAAAGATAGAGGGAATCTAATTCTGATAAAAAAGTAAGAAGTTAAACATGCACCTCAAGCACTGGGACCAAATAAAGTCATAACAGGGGAGTTGGGGAGAAAGAATGAGACCATAGAAGAAAAGAATAATACCGAAACAGAATTGGCTGAGATAAACCCCTTATGCAAAATAATACAAACAGCATATCAAACACTGAATAACACCAATCCAAATGTTACTTTAGGTTGCTGGCTATGTTATGATGCACGACCTCCCTTATATGAAGGGATAAGGCTTAATACAACATTTAATCTAAGTAAAGAAGATAATCCCTCACAATGTAAGTGGGAAAAAAAGAAAATTGGTCTCATAATGCAGCATGTTAGTAGACAGGGAATATGCATAGGAACCGTCCCTGAGATAAGGGAGAGCCTGTGTAGCATTAAGTTACAAAAGCCAAATGGAATAAATAAATGGGTTGTACCTAGCGAAGGAGGCTGGTGGATGTGCTCAAAAAGCGGCTTGGTACCATGTTTATCTTTAGAGTTGTTAAATGGAAGAGCAGAGTTTTGTATACAAATAACTATAATACCTAGAATCTTGTATCACTCGAAGGAAACAGTGTTTGAACACTGGAATTTAGAGCATAGAACAAATAAAACAGAACCATTCACTACTATAACCTTGGCTCTGCTCATAGGCCTGGGGACAACAGGGACGGCTACAGGGGTGACTTCACTTGTGCAACAAAATAAAGTTTTAACGTCCCTAAGAGCAGCGGTTGATGAGGACTTAGAACAAATTGAAAAATCTATAACATAGTTAGAAAAATCATTAACCTCCCTCTCTGAAGTGGTACTACAAAATAGACGAGGTTTAGACTTAGTATTTTTACAACAAGGAGGATTATGTGTAGCCCTGGGAGAAGAATGTTGTTTCTACGCTGACCGTTCAGGAGTAGTTAGAGAATCTATGACCAAACTACGAGAAGGAATATTACAGAGGAAAAGGGAAAGAGAAGCACAACAAAGTTGGTTTGAATCATGGTTTAATCAGTCACCCTGGATAACTACCTTAGTGTCAACTCTGATTGGACCATTAATTATATTAATTCTTACCGTTGGGCCTTGTATTTTAAATAAGATAATCACTCTCATAAAAAGCAGAATAGAAACAGTACAGGTCATGATCTTAAGACAACAATATGCAGACTTAATTAAACAAGATGAAGAACAATCAGAAATTGAACTAAGAAAACGCTACTATCCTGTCTGCAGCCAAGGAGGTTGTCTTACAATTGGAATCAGCAAATTAAAGAATAAAAAGAAAAGGAGGGAATTGTAATAAATGTAAAACATTAATTTGCTGATAATAATAAGGAAAGTACTGAGACAAGATATGTGATCTTTCTTTGTATAGACATAGACTACCTGTTAAGAAAGCAATGTACATAAGTTCTATATTTTGCAGGAGACTCCCTGATAAACTAGTTCAAACCAGTTTTGTTACTAACCACACAGTGTGATAGGGGGGAGTGTCTAGCAGGGAGACAGGGGTGGTCTCAGAGACGGGCAGGGGAGAGGAGAAGAACCTGGAAGGTGAGGGAAGGACCTGGAAGATGAGAGAAGAATCTAGAAGATGAAGAGAGCATGTGTTGGAACTTATTTGCATAGACCACGGCTCTCCTTAAGATAGTTATGAATATGTATTAGTACAGGGCATATAAACAGGAAAGGAAAACTGCAGAGTGTGCATGTTGGTGAGGCGGAGACTTCCCACGCACCCAGCGCTGCTTTGCTTATTGCCTTCCTGATTTAACATACAATAAATTAATTTAGTTTTACTTTATAGAATTGGCTCTTGATATTTTATTACACTAACAAGAGTGAATAATTTCTTTTCATCCTTCTAATGAGTGAGTTCTTTCTTACCATCCTTCTAATTTATCAGTTAGTTTGGAGGCAATGACTCCCAAATATCTGCTAGCTTGGGATACTCCTTGTCTGTCCATCCTGTCCTGCTTGCAATACATTTTGTACGAAGGTCACACTGCTCTAAATCTTTGCCAGCTCTCAGAAACTTGCAGATACTGCTGGTTTCAGCTAATTGGGATTACTGGAGCATCCAACTGCGCCAAAGGTGAAAAGTGCACCCTGAGGAAGACTGCTTACTTCATCTTGAAGACCCCTGCCCACGATCATCAGAGGGCAGTGCGTAAGCGCCAAAAGGGATGAGACTTATGCTAATGAGTACCTAAACTAATTGTAATATCTCCACCACTCTCTCGGGAACCTAATGAATATGTATGTTTGTGTGTAATAAATATCTACTTGCTTAACCTCTCTGTGCAAGTTAGGAGGAGTGATCCCCCTTGCACCTGGCGCCATAATAAACATACCTGCTTTATAACTGTCCTTGAGTTGTGGTGTCTGATTCCATGCTTCACTTATTCTATACTTTGTAAGGAAGCATCTTAATGAACTTGGAAAACATTCTGTTGACATAAACCTCATGGTGAGGCAGAGAAGATTGTTTTTTTACAGTTTGGATACTTGGGTGACTGCAGTTCTTGAAGCTTCTTAAACTCCTGCAACCGTTTTAGACTTTGAAAAGAAGTTCTGAGCTGCTTAGGGATTTACAAATAATAATTTCCCCTAACATTTTTCTTTCAAGTAAAGACACCAGCTAAGTTGGCATTAACGCTCCTGTTGGCAAGAGAGGTAATACTATTTAAGTATTACTTTGTGCTATATATATTTTTATCTTAACACAGTCATACCTAACAAGGGGACATGATTAAAAGTAAGTATTGGCTATTACTGAAAAGCTTCTGAAAAGCTTCTTTAAAGTGTGGAGTAGAGACTTTTCTGGTTGCTGGCTCATAAGGACAAAGAAAAGTTCTTTCATTGATACTGAAATTGTCTTAAGCAGAAGTAGCTGCAAAAGTCATCAGAATAACATTTTATTATTAGCATCCTGAGATTCTGAACTGTTTCATTATATTGAAAGTGTGTAAAGTGTGCAAATGCCAGCAAAAAAAGCCAGATTTTGCTCGTATACTTTAATTTTATTTGAAGACCTTCTGAGGCTGTCTTCAGACCAGGAGAAATTCCTGGTAGTATAGAGTGGGTGGAAGGAGCTTCTGAATGGGATGACTATATAGAAGCATAAGATGTGTCTACTTTTTCATTTAATATTGCTAAGTAATTCATAAATTATTCATATCCTGGTTTTATTACTGTGGTTGCAGATTTTGTAAAGAGTATTGTGTGAAAAAGAGAGCCTGAAGAACCAAGGGCTGAAGCCTGAAAACATCTTGGACATTAACAAAAGTCAGATGTTGAGTATTACAGAAACACTGCTTCCAAGTTTTAATGTTTATTGTTTTCTCTCTCTTAAGGATTTGATGGTGCCATTTGCTTTAGAGCTGGGACTTGGAGTCCCTTTGTTTTAGAAAAGGAAATTCATAGCGGAGCAAGGAATTTTTCCCAACTCTTCTTCTCCCAGATTATCAATATTATGGGCTGTCGTTCCCACACTTACATTTTTTGGTCCATGTCCCTGGATTTTTTTGGTTTTCTTTCATTAGAAGCATGTGTTTGACCAAGGTTTTCACAGACCCCTTTGCTGCTGCCCGATTAAGATCAAACAGAAGATGCCCAGGGAAAAAGTGACTCTGGCTGCTTTCTGCATTTGTTCTCTTCTTGTTGGGGTGGAATCTGCCCTCTGCCTAAGGTGGGCACCTATCAGTGACAGTATGGATATATTTTAATCCCAATTTCCTACTTAAATTGCTTCATACCTTTAAGAACTTCCCAGTAACTGTCATAAACATCAGCATCCTATTGGTAAGAGAGGTAATAGGGTAAGAGCGAGCTTGGAAATGTCTGAATATTTTCTGTGCAGGACAACCAAATTGGAAAATAAAGGCATTCTCAATATTAAGTTAGACTATTCTTAATTTAAATCTCTATTGAGTCAAGTTTTTAGTTAGCCCTAACCTTAGCATTCTTGGTTGTGACTAAAATACTATGTTCATTTGTATATTCTTTCAGTCTGGAGCTAGCAAGGCTGAGAAGAAAAAGGCCCCATAGGGAAAGGCCTCCATTTTTGTTCTGCCCATACTTGCCTGTTTGGCATTACTCATAACAAATGGCTCCTTATTTCTTAGGCTGTCTTCTTAATTAAGTGGGCTCTGGTGTATAAAAGTGAAGACTGCAGTGGTTTTTCTGGGGATGGATGTTTCACTGTGATAGAAATGTTAAAACGTAGGTTAAATGGACATATAATTCCAGTTTTCTTCCTGAATCCATGCAGGTTTTCACAGCCCTTTTCTTCTACAATTGTGGCAGGAACATCCACAATCCTAAAATGCAAGAACCGTAGTTATCAGATACACCAACAAAAGTAAGCTTGAGCTAAAATAAAAGATGTTAAAGGCAAAATCACTTCAATGGGTTTGCAAATAGCACCTTTGGTGTACAGTAACTGACTGTAGTTAGAAATCTGCTTTTGGCTGTAAACATCAAGCCTAGCAGTAGGTGTCAGGAGTTCAGAACAGCATAAGCCGTGCCCCAGGAACTCGCGGACA
>JAOEHY010003686.1:0-20279 GCA_025447955.1 Psilopsiagon aurifrons | reverse complement strand
GGGGGGAGGGGGGGGAGAGAGTTTCATTAATTTTAAAGATTATGGGAAAATCTTTTTATTTAGCTAGACTGAAATAAGAAAAAAAAAAAAAAAACCCAGTTGAGAAGTACAGGTCACTCTTGCAAAGTCCCTGGGACAGATGGAGTGAATCTCACGCTGACCCCAAAGGAACACAAGCTTTACTCCATCCCCATCTCCTTGGAAAATACAAGCTTTTCAGAGAGGGCGAGTCCAGCCTTTCACACGTGGGTAAGCAGGGTGAACCACCCCATGCAGGGTGGGATAGGAATGGGAATGATAAAGTATGTAGGCACATTCCCCAGTGCTTCCTCCTGGAAAAAAGAATTTGCATCATTCCTGATTAGTAACTATACCTAAATGCGGCAAACTAGCCCTTAGCTTAGCTCTTCCTAGCCACTCTCTGGCATGCACAGCACATTTTCCAGTCCAACAGGACTCTCCCCACTGTAATGTAGGCCTCTAGTTGTCAGGTTCCTAGAGCAAAGACATCCAGACCAATATTTTGTGTCTGGGTCTTATTCAGTGGGTGAGAGTGGCCTGGCTTCCCTGCACCTCTCATGCTGTTCTCAGAGACACTCAATAACCAGTCAGCTCCATAAAGCACATGCTATTTAATTAGAAAAAGCATTTAGGAGAAAACATGCCTTAAAAATGTTGAAAAAGCATGAAAAATGCTTACCTTACCTGCTTTCTACATGCTTTTTTCCACATCAAAATCCTTTAGAGGCTTTTTCTTCTGTCTTGCTCAGTCATATCTGTCAGTAATGAGATGGGTAAAATGCCTTTTCTGACATGTCAGAACCGAGATTCTCCACAATTTCAGAGTCTTTGTCTTCTAACCCTTCCTAAACCTGACCGAACTAGTCAGCTAATCCCACAGGGCAATCCTTGAAAAGGCTTTTTCTCTGCTTTAGTATTGCAATTTACCCTCATTATTTTTAGTTCCTACAGTAAGCATTCCTTGCATTAACAGATAAGCCAGAAAGACTTTATCTAACGGCTCTGTAAAAATATGTGTATAACCTCAGTAAAGTCAGGATAGCTGCTACTGAATATTCTGTGTTCCTGTATACAGATGAAATGACACCGGTGCTGACAGCCTGTTATTTGTGTTTGGGAGTTCCTGATGGAGCTTCTTTTAGAATTTCACTCCAAAAAATATTTATCAAAGATCCATTGCATTACTTTTTTTGCCCCAGCTCTGCCAAAGCAGAATTACCTCATCTCTTGTGCGGTTGCACAGTCGGCGTTATTATACCTGTGGTTTTGTTTTCACCTGGTCCACTTTGCCCTCCAGATGTGCTTGTAGACTGAGACTTGAAAACAGTGTGTCAGAGTGTATCACAAAGAAAGCTGGAATAGCTGAATGGTATTACCTCAGCTAATGGCAAGTATTACTGACCTGCCAGTTTGACTAAGCAGCAGAATAAAAAATAATTAGTACAAGGAGAAAAAATATAACAAAGTGAGCGGAAATGAGGCCTGTGACTTCCTTGTTTTTGAAGTAAACTTAGACTTGTAGAAGAGCCATGAGTGTAACAGGATATGTAAGCTGAACTGTGCCCACACATGGAAGTGTTAACCACTAGAACACAGCTCTTCCTTTGCACTCCTTTTGCAATGCCTGTGTCCTGCCTCTGTATCTGCTCATCTCTGGTGACTGTCACACAAACAAGCTGGGAATTCCAGCTCTTTATTCCCCCTTCCACTCCCTTACACTTCTTTTTCTTCAAAGAGCAGTACTTTGAGAAATGAGTTTTATTGATTCTACCCTGAGCTTTTACCAAGGCTATGGCTAGACAACACATAAATACTTTACAGACTATTCAGAGCTAGCTGAATGATAAGAAAGGTCATCTAATTAGCTACTGCTTAAAAACTTTTCCAATAATTGATTTAAATGCTTGTATTTTATTTTTTTTTTTTTCCTGTTTTACATGCCAGCTGAAAGTATATCACATATTTTGGTGAGTGAAAATTTATCTGGATTTGAGGGGAAAAAACTAAATTAAATTTCATGATAAGAGCCTTGGAGCCTTTCCAGCATTCACAGTTGAAAATGTCCAAGATGTGTTATAAAAAGGTAAATGGAAAGGTACATGATCTCTTAGTCACAAGTAGAAACTTTTACCATCAAATCTGGTTGCTGCACCTCCAAAACATATTCATAATATTTTTCTAACAGTGTGAAAGTGGCTAGAATTCATTGCAGAGATTCACTCCAGTTAAAATTAAAAACAACAATGCTTGATTTGCAAAAATAGTAGGTGTAAAATACAGCCTTCATATAAGAAAAAAAACCTTTCAATGAAGAGGCCTGTGCTTGATGACCTAATACATATAAACAGATACTTTCAATTTGTAAATATTTCCTCTTATTAACCTAGACCAAGGTGAGCTGTGTAGGTATGCGGGTTTTCTAAAGCATGTTTGTGCTTTTGCTTTTATGGACTTTACTCAGAGAATGCCTCCAAATGAAGTGCTTCAATTGTATCTGAATCTTTGGATCTTAAATCGATATCAAGCTTTCATGGGAACCAAGAGCTTCAGAAAATGGCTTTTAAATCAGGGTGACTTGGCTTGGGAGTTTACGTTGGCTTCTGTCCAAGCAGAAAGATCCAAAAGAGCAAATTACACCTCCACACCCAGTTAGAAAGTCTGCAGGTATTAAGTTGTTTAAGGAGAGTCATTGCGTTAGTAATTTTAGCTGTGCTTGTTCTTTGTGGAAGGCAACAGGCTCTTCCAGATAGTTTCAAAACACGGCAGGGCAAAACTTGATCTTATTAAAACTAAGTTTCTACATGAACTGTTGTTTCTTGTTTCACAGGTTTCCTCTGCTCTTCTCAGCCAAAATTATTGCTCATGTATCTTTCTCTGTGAAATTTGTTTTAGAAAAACCATTTATCTCAGAAACTACATTAAAATCCTTCACTTTGGGAAAAACAAGCAAAATCACAATGTTCACAGCAGACTCCTTTGCCTCATGGGCCTGTCTTCTTATCCTTCTTTCCTTATATTTCTCCCAATTGCAGGAAAAACTGCAACACTTGTAGAAAAGTTCTGCTAACTTTTTTTTTTATTTATTTAAAATAAAACATGCTTACACAAGGTCAGTAATTTAAATAAATGTGTTGTAAGCTTCCTTAGTCTTCTGAACAGAACATTTAAGGGTTACTTAAAGCTGTAGCTCAATTATGATCAATGAATGCCTTATTATAGAAGCCTGGTCAGTAATATTTATTTTTCTGAACAGAATTGGCTTCGGAAAACAAGGGTGACTAAATGATTACAGCAATAATCGTTTGTTTCACTTGGCCCTTTGCTGTTGTACTCGGAAATTGCTCTTGGATCTCCAAAATGTGTGTAAAGGTCTTGAGCTGTTGTCTTTCCTCTGTAACATCAACAAAACATCCTAGCTAGTTTCAATGAAGTGCAAGGCTTACTGAACTCATGGGGGTGTAACTGAAGGTAGAGTTTAGTTCAAAGGCTGGTATACACGTAACCTTCAAGCCCAGCTTGTTCCTCTAGCTCTGTGGGGTTCCTCATATGAGGAGGAAAAGCAGGATTGCTTTTTGCAGAGGGAAACATTGCTTTAACTCTTACCACATTAAACCACAATGCAACCCAAAGGAAATCTCCTGTGCAGGTGTCTACAGTCCCTAGCAAAGCTACGACTGGAGTCCTAACAGAGGACTCCCGTCAAAGTGCTGCTCTCAATCACGTGTACACCTTTAGGGTGTCTACAGACTACCGGCATAACCTCATGGGAGATTTAAATGCAGCAACTGGACATGCAGGAATTGCAGGCACAACTCTGGATCTTCCTTTGCTTGCATACCACTGTGAAATTGTTGTGCAGACTCCTATCTCCTCACTGAGGAGCTCCACTGTTCCTCAGGCTCAGTGATTAGCACTGACACTGGTTAGGGCAGTTTGTATTATGCCAGCTCTCAGAGGTGATTCATCCTTCTCATGCTCATGTATCCAAGCATGCTCAAAATCAGCATATTTCAACTCACATTTGGTTTCTAGGCGAAAAAGGTTCAGCTGACATTGTTGTGGATTGTGTGATTAATTTCCAAGTTTAAGAGGCACAAATGCTTCCTTGTTGGCTGAGTTTGTAATCTGCAAAGATAGGATAGATTTTTCTTTTGCTTTCTTATACCTCTGTGCAATTTCTTGTAAATTCAGCTGTAGCATAGACATGGAGCTTGTTTTGCAAGCTATGCAGAAGTGGGCTGGTAACATATATAAACAGAGCATAACCCTAGAGGCTTCTTTTCCAGCCAGCTGTCAAAACTTTGAAACTATCATATGTTTAAGGTCCTGAAAAGACTGCAGAGCACGAGGCTGGTGGAATGTGTGGTATTTATCTCAGGAGGTTTACATGTCTTGCTTCACATGTAAGCTGAAAAGGTGTAACAGCCTCTGCAGGTATGGAAGCTGCTTGAAAGCTGGAGCTCACCAAACAAAACTTTAGTCTTCCATTGAAAATACTTTCAGGGATGAAGAATTGATCTCTTACCTGACCAGATTGCACCCTGATGGTGATCAACACAAGTATGGTTATAACAATCACTTTAGAAAAAGTCATTATTTTCCATTTAATGGATCATTTGAGCACTGAAGCCAAAACATGAGTAGACGTGACCCTGTGTTGCAGAGGAAAGGTTACAGGAGAAGGAACAAGCACATGTACACCCTAATCACAGAGTCATCCTCTCTGTTTAGGAGTCAGCTTTAGTTTCATGCATCCACAAAGATCTGCAGATTTCTGTGTAATCAATTTGAAGCTAATACTGTGAAAAAGCCTGTATTGCAAACTAATCAGAAATTAAAAGCAGTATATTAATTGTTATATTTGTTTTTAATTTAGACAAAATGGCAAAGTGATGCTGCAAGGTCACTGTAAAAGCTACTGAAGAATCCAATTAAACATCCAGAAGACAAAGGTTATAGTAGGACCTGCCATCCAGTTCACTTAAGTCAAACAACACTGTTTCTGTAGTTACCATGCAGAATAACTTCTGTGAGTGGAAAAATACCTCTACTGTGGATTTCTTCAGAGGGACAGAAAGCCAACTCACTGTAGGTCTCTAGCTGATGTTCTGGCTTGCTAAATGGCATCACCGTGTCCTCCCTCTGTAGTCACTGGGAGGAGATAAGTGTCTCCAGCAAGTAACTGAGATGTTGGATGCTCTGATTCATCTTCTGTTAAGTGACTTCCTCTCCACTGACTGAAGACTGTGCTCCTTTTTGACATACTCAGGTTAGGTGCATAAAGTTAAATGAACTAAAGATTCCTCCAGACTAGCCAGAATAATTCCAGTGTATTCCTCTCTCTTTGTTTCCTTTTTTGCCCTGGAAAGCAAGGTACACATAATTTGCATTTAAAACATATGCATTCCCTTCTGCATGTGAGAAACTCTTATACAGACTGGGCATGATATCCTTTTCTCACAGAAATAATAAGGGGGATTCTATTATTATTTTCCTCAACTGCACTAAGACTTCAGCCCATAGATTTTGGAAACTGGGACTGCTCAGCTCTTTTCCTCTTTAGCCATAAACCTTATGCTTCTACAACTGGAGTTTCCAGCCTTACTGAAAAACCCAGTTTAAGAGGTAGAAGGAGACAAAAATCTCCTTAGATATGCCCCTTGCCTTTCTGAGTATTTCCTTCTGGGACAAAGTAAGCTCTCTGAGGGATCACTTTTCCAGTGAACTGCATGAGGAGGAAGGGAGAAGGAGAGCAAAGCAGACTGTGGCCTGGTATGTGGGGGAATTATGGCGGCTAGAAAGGAAATGGCACAGAAGTGTTTGGATAGAGAGTCAAACATCCCCTCATCAATTACTCTTACAGTGACAGCCTGTTACTTGGAGTTTTTGAATCGCTGTTGCCCACCTCTCTGCCATCTCTCCTTTCGAAGTCTGCTGTCGGCAGTGTGTAATCAGCCATGCATGTATTCAAATCTAATTGCATAGTTCAGATGCAAAGCAAAGAAAAAGAGATAGCTCTTGATTAAAAGATAGAGGCTGCTTTTGTAAACAGAGACTGAGGAAAACACCTTGCAGCTCACAATGTGTTCCAGGAGGAAAAGTGAGTTGTGACTCTTGTTGGTGTTAGAACTTGTGACTGGGACCTAAGAGGTCCATAGCTATTTTCATTTGCCATAATTATGTGAGAGTAAAAGATTTTGACATTAGAGGACTCTATAACTTCAGTAAAGTAAACTATAGCAAGACTCAGAATCTGAAATCTGTATGCTAGAGAGACACAAGCTGTAAATGCAATGCCAGTTTTTCAGGTAGAAGTATAATAAATATTAAATAAATCAGCAGGGGAAGTGATGGAATCTCTGAGGCACGCAATGGCTCTAAGTCAAGACCAGATATATTTCTGAGTTATGTACTGTTTCTTATGCATGGCAAGTAAAATTATTGTTATGGTCCCCTCTAGCCATAAAACATATCAACTGCTTTCTCTGGTGTAGCAACCTAATGCAGCAGACTGAGGGGAGAAGGAGTTTATTGCAACAGCAGCTGCTGCTTCTTCTGTTTGTAAAACCACACCTCAAAGGAAAGGTGCTTGACAGGAAAGTGGTGCAGTAGGTTAATGAAAGGCAACAGTGACCAACAAAAAGAGAGGATTCATCTGTACAGTGCATGATAGTGTATAAGCACCACTTGCACCAGCAGGGGCAGAAGAACCAGGAAAAGCATCTGGGAAATCTCAACTGAGAATGAAAACCAGGATTTAGGAATGTTCTTCCATTGGTGCTGGTAGTCTGACCCTTCTGGTTTGCTTGCTACGTCTGTGCAGAGACACTACCTCTCTTGACAGTGGCATCTTTCTTTCCCAGGAAAAAATGTCAAGTGCAAATTCACATCACTGCTGCCACCATATATTACTTAAGTGCAGATTCCTCAGACTTTTCCAGATGGCTTCCTCCAATTAAAAAACTGATTGGACCTGCACAGTATACCTTTTTAGATTGAGAATCAAATCTGAAGTGATTTAGAAAGCATGAAGTTTTTTATGACCTTTCCTCAAATCATTTCAATTTTATGATAAAGTCAGACTTGGAAATGTGATCTTTTCATTTCAGAAAATAAGAAACTTCAAGATCATGTGAACAGGTATAAATACATCAGATAATATTTTCCAGCCATTTCCAGTGATCAACAGCAAAGAAGAGCCGAAACAGCGTCCACAATGGGAGATGGGTTTGGTAGAGATTTTTTTTAGGGATTTTCTTTTAATTCATAATGCATTATGATTAAATTTTAACAGGATTCTTGGAAAAACTGTTTCCACCCCTAATCTGTGGATTTGGTGTAAGTTGAGCAAGCTGTATTTACTGAAGAGAATCACAGCCTGCTTTTTTGCTTTCATAGCAATTTCCATACCAAACTGCCAGCTGTGTCACTGTCTTTCTCAACAGTTTCCTAAATCCAGTTGTACCAGTAGAGTGAGGTTGATTTATTACCCTTCTTTTGGCTTTTTGAAAACTGTTAGGAAAAAGACCATTTAGTTAATTTAGAAGATCATGTATTTTACACATAGCCAATACCATTTGTAACACACAAAGTTCTCCTATAAACTTATTATAGGTACCCAGTCCCATTATCCAAAATATGCAGCATTCTTTTATTTTAACAGTGGTTTCATTTTTTTTATTTCTCATAGATTCTTTACATTTCTGGTTTTGCCTGCTCTTCCTTTCAAGTCTGAAATATCTGAGCAATAGTTTAGAGGGGAAAAAAAAGTATTTTTCAAGAAAAGATTCTGTTGTGCTTCACACAGAAGTCCTCTTGTTTCCTCACTATTAGTACCATTAATAATACCACTGCTACTAATTTAAGATAGTTATACCACACTGTAGTTTTTAGAAACACAAGTAAAACCAAATTCTCTTTCCCAAACAGGCTTGCCACTAATTAGCAAAAACGACACTGTTACAGTGAGATCGTAGTCCAAAGCTGGGAGGGCAAAAAGAATGTATATTTATATATCTATATACATTGTTAGCACAGTGGCATATCCTTGTACAACGTGCAGTATCATGTGCATTTTTTCCTGGCTCTCCCAGTCAAGCAAAAGTCAGTGCTTTGCTGAAGTCTGCTTCGGGTTCACGCACCTTTCTAACACTAGTTTGGTGGATCTGCATTTCTCCGGTAAACAGCTGAAACAGTGGATGAAGCATTCTGCCCCACCAGAGTTCAGCTTATCACCTTGGATATAAAGTACAGAAACTGTTTATCAGTTTCCCAAGTGACTGGCTGTTCTCTTAGGTGTGTACTGTACTCAGTGCACTATAAAGCCACACCTTTCCATTTTCACCACTCTCGTTCCCTCTCTAATCACATGTGCACTGTCATACTCTTGAGAAACCAAGTGGATAACCTCCTAATATCATGACTACTCTTTTTTTTTTTTCTTTTTTTTGAGGGGTGGGGGTATTGTTGAGGTTTATATCTAACAATGACTAAGGCATTTTTAGTGTTTAAACCTTGCTTCTTCTGATAACATTCTTTATTCATCACAGTCTGAAAGGCATAAACTGCTGGTGATGATTTACTCTTTTCAGAACAAAACATTCATGTGAAATCTGGTATTTGAAGACTTATCCTTGTTCTTAGTACCTGCTTTTCTCTTGTTGGCTTCACTTTCGCAGCCTTTGTTTTTGTGTATGAAGAAACCCACATGTCTTAAAAGTATCTCAGAAGCTTAAAGTTGGCAACCTGTGGGTCAATGGCATGTAGGAGGGTTTAAATTTGCTACAAGAGACAGCTTTCTTTAAAGGTCAAAGTTCATTATATCCCTAGCTGAGTAATGTATGGAGGGGGAAGGAAAAGAGTGTGAATTCAGCCAAATGGCAGACAATTTAATATTCTTTGAAGTTACACAGGTATTTCACCATCTCTTTGCAGATGCAAGCTGTTTATACATTCACATTATATTCATTAGTGAATGTGTGTTCAAGTATATTTTCATATTTCATACCTACAATTGATATACTAAAGAATCAGAAATAGCACCTGGAATAACTTATGGATCTTCCATAGCAGTGAGAGCTGTCCTCAGAGAGGACACCAGAAAAGGTGGCTGGTTGAGGGCTGCAAAGTTCTAGAGGATGAAGATCCCCTAACGCATGTACCAGGGAAGGCATTACCTTGGTGACAGGGTCTGCCTTGAGGGAGATCCCCGAGACACCTGCCGAGATGCCACAGAGCTCAGCACCAGCCCCTGCAACTACAAGCTGCCACTGGGGGCATGCAGTAGGCACTAATGAAAAATGGTCACTTCGATTTGTATGGCTCACATCTGATCCATTTTAGCAAAATGCCATGCAAACAAAATAAGAAAAACATATATATTCTGGTTTAAAAGTGTTTGCTAGAGGCAATTTTCCCTACATAAACCAGGAGAAGGGGAGAAAATAACAACAACAAAAAGAAAATAGTCAACATGGAGAATACATATTTCCCTAAATTTTCTAGTATACCTGGAATGATTGTTCAAGTGATGCAAAGGAAGCACAACTTTAAAAATGTTACATGTCTTTTAGCTAACATAACGACATAACAGGGCAAATGAGCACCTGGTATCAGTTTTTGCAGTCCCATATGTCTCCCTTGTGTTCAGAGGTAGCCTGGCAGTCATGTCATCACTGTCTGTGTTGAGAGACACAGCTCCTATGGCAGGCAGGACCTGGGAAAACTGAGAGTAGACAACAGAGGGCAAGGAGTTTTAAGAGGTATAGTAAAAGATACATTAATTAAACTGGAGAGCGATAGGAACTGAAATTTTGCAGAGGGGCAATGCCTTTCTTCTGTGTTATGGTGACCAAATTAGAAAGTTAGACTCTTGAGATTCAAGAATATGCAAAAGCAGTCTGATTTTGTGAGAAAGACCTGGATAAAATGCAGAACTTTATGACAAACCTAAATCTGTACATTGTATATGCAATTAATGGAAATTAATAGAACAACGTTTTTGTAAGAAGTAATTTAAAAAAGAAGCTTCAATAAATGCCAAAGTAGATATTTGCTTGCACATAATCTCAGTTGTACATGTAATGCCAGTAATTGTTTCCTTCCAATTAGACTTGTAATAGGTACCCAACCCAGTCTAGATGTTCTTCAGCAACTTGTCTGAGATGTCTGTGAGCCAGATTGCAACAGAAGCTGACACAGGAGCGATGGGGCAATGCACAGTGACCCTGTCTGTCATTAAGTGACCAGTATAAGGGTCAGCCTCATCTTCAGTTCACACACAATTTGGAATTCAGGCACAAATAAATCCCACCTGTCTGTCTAAGCAGCCACCCAACAAAGGCATCAGAGTAAGAAGTGTAATGTTAGAAGCACAGTAACTTTGACTTCCTAAATAGTCAGAAAGAACCATTTCTGGAGGCTCATCTTTGATTTGTCCTAAGCAGGTGGCACTCTATTTACAATATATGTATTTGTGATGCTTAGCTTAGGGAGGTGATATAAATCTAGGCTTTAGAGGGATATAATGGAAAGTTGGTCCACAGAGCAGGGTTGATACAGTATGGGGAGCAAGCTGCATCATACCAATAGCAGTCACACAACTTGTTAAGTGCTGCTCAGTCTCTGGTGATCCAGTTTAGGCTCTGTAGGGACTTGTTGCTTGGATATAGGGTTATGAGAAATCTCCACCATCTGTTCTTCAGCAGAGTGTTTGCAGGGCCTAGAAAGGGCGGCAGTTTCACATCTTCTGGTAGAGTTTTCAAATGCACCTGTGTCAGGAGAATAAGTTAAAGCACGATTCACATAATTAAGGACTCCAACCTCCTGGATCTGTATTCAAGCCTCCTGTAGAGGCAATTCGTGCTCTCCTTGTTTACACAAATTAGGGAAACCCATTTCACCTACAGAAGCAGATATCCCTTCATGGGACCTTGTCCAAAGTTCAGCAAACTCAAAAACATCCTCTCCTGTGAATTCAACAATCTCTGGGTCAGTCAATTCCCAGAGATGAAAGACAAAGTCCAGGAAAACTGGAGAGATAAAACAAGCTGATCTTTATTTCCAGCAACGCTCCATGTTCATCCTTAATGGTGCATAATGACTGTTATTTACAGGGAAGGCCAACTCTTGATTAAAAGAGAAGTTCAGTAGTCATTCTTAGAAGGTATGCACTTTATTTTGTTGTGTAAGTCCATGTCGTTCAGTAGGATGCCAGTGAATGACCTGGAGAAGGTGACTAATGAATAGCTACTTGCTGTTTCTCATAACAGAGTGCGTTCAGTAAAATAATTAACCCTCATGCTTAAAACAACTGAAGAACTGAAGGAAGAATTTTTTCACATCGCACGTAACTAAATCTGGGGAACTCGTTGCCAGAGGATGTTTTGGTGGTATAAAAGTGTTAAAACAAATTAATGGAAGAAAGGTGCGTCAAATACTGTTAGGCATAGCCGTATGGATGCAATTTCCAGCTCATGAAATTCCTAACCACCAATAACCCTATTCTGTGAGTTCCTTTCTGAACCTGGCTATTACACTAAGCAGCTGCTGTTGGCCACTCAAACACAAGCTGTGAGGGTAGAGGGAATTTTGGTCTGATGTCTATGTGGCTAGTGATGTTATACATTCTTAAGTCATTATCTCCACTTAATGTTTTTGTTAAGACATGAATCCTCACAGATCCAGTATACAAGCATAGAATATGCAAAGATCCTCAGCCAGATATAATGTTTTATAGGCTTTGTCTGAAACATAAAACCAGTTCATATGCCTACCTTACTAGTGCTCATACATAAAACTAGAAAACAGTAATGCCATTGCATTAAAGAAGATGATGGATCAGCTATGTAAGCAAAATGCAAAACACAAGTATCACATTATGAAAGCACTAAAATACATACTTCAGGTTCAAGCTTGGGCATTGGCTTTTCCCAGATAAATAAAAATATGACATCTTGAAATTAAGCTTTTTTTTTTGGTGACCTGGAAATCTGTGATCATTTCACAAAAGCTAGTTGCTGAAATGGAAAGAACAGGGGTCACTACTTAGGAATTCAGTGTTTTCTATTAGCACAGGGTGTTGAAACACTGTGGTTCTCCCTTTTCAACAGAAAATAACCTAATCTTAATTTTACTCAGTGTTTTCTATGTCTAATTACAAATTTTTAATAAAGCACTGTATTAGAGAGATGTTTTTTACTTTACTAGTTAGTGTTACCAGTGGTGATAATTTCATTATGATTGCTGGACTAGATAAATCCCCCTTTCTCATTCTCTGCACTCAGATGCAGGCTACACCACAAACACCCACTCTGAAAAAAAAATTACATGGGTTTTCATGCACCAAAATAATTTGGATGGGCATAATTTGAGGTCATTATCAGTATAGTGATGACTTAAGACAGCAAAAACATCCAAGCAGTAGGCATCCATGCCTACTTCTTCAGGGACCCAGTTTATACTTGAATAAGGCTGAATTCAGAATATCTTTTTATTATTAGTCATGCAATTCACACATCAATCACTGCCTGAGCAGGCAAAATAGACAAGAAACTGCATGCCCTGCTTGTGGCTCACATACCTGTCCTATAGAGTAATTTGAAAAGAAGCAATCACACTCCCTGTAGTGTCTTGACAGCTCGTTTGTTAGTGCTATGGAAGGTAAATGCTCCCAGAGCCTCAGCAAAAGCAGCATATGAAGACTGCTGACCATGCCCTGCAGCATATACAAGTACCTAGTCATTGCTATCTAAAATCTGTGTTGAGATTTCTGTAATCATTTTCAAACATACTCTATTAATTAGAGTACAGGCGCTAAGGGCTAGAAGGAAAGGCACTGTCTTCCTTTCTCTCATCTGTCCTTCCTTTCTTCCCAGGAAGATGAGGTAGTTAAGGGATTAGCACTCCTCCCACCACGTGTGAAGGTATTGCCAGGAGCATCTGCACAGCAGAGCTCCTACTACCTCTCCTCTAGCTCCACTGCAGGCCTGTCTGTCTGTCTCCCACCTGACCTGAAGGTAGAAACACATGGCCAGAGTTGTATATCTTGTGGATCTCCTTGGGAGGCTGGGAGGAAGAGATATTCTCAAATATGCTAGAAACAGAGGCGGGACAGGGCACCATACCAGATAGCCTTATCAGGTATTCCATTGCTAATTAAAACCAGAAACAAGTGAGTGTGTACTTATGAAGTGTAGACTGCTCTAAGTTTGATGCTAGAAGATAGAGATTAAGACAGAAAAAGCTCATTAAAATGCCCTGCCTTCTAAAAACCACAGTCAAAAAACTTCAAGATATCTCCTCTAAGCTGCTACTCAGAGCTCGGCAAAGCATGACAGGGCCACTGCAGGTGCCTGGCTTCAGTGCTGCTCCTAGCACACAGCTCTCCTCAGACCCACTGTCTTCACCAGTTCTTGCCTTCAGCACCCTCTTGTCTACTCATCCTGCTCAACAGCTTTCGAGGGGAGGATCCAGGTGCAGAACTTGAGCAGGGTGTCTGAGGTAACACAGTTATCCAGATAACCAGGACTTTGCTTGAGCCAAGATGGGAATGTGACTTTCAATCAGATTCTCTTAGCAAAAGTGGAAAAAAATTGAAAGTAGAACTGGGATGACAGCACAATGTTTCAGGGGTTTACTTGCCTTTGGGTATTGAAAGTTGTAAGACTGGATAACATTATAACATTGTACAGGGTTTTTACTCCATGGATGTTTTCATACAATGTATTTAAATAGAGATGGTGAGCTTGCTTGTGTGAGTTTTGACATACATTCCTGGCTCATTTGGGGTTGATCACGGACTTAAAATATATATATAAATATATAATTATATATATTGATATTTCTCTAATTATCTTGTCATGAATGTTGAGCTTTTCAAGCTTATACAATGAACTTATCCTTGCTGTTTACTTCTCCAGTTCTTAAGTGGTATGTGTTCTTACATGCTCTCGACTCCTGAGGACAGAACTTCTGCAGCAGCATGCATGAGGTAGCACCACCATTCAGAAAATGGCTTATTTTGAGATAAGATGGTAATTTTTAGCTGCAACTGTTATCAAAAACCAAACACACATACCTTTGGGTCTTACTAACACTCACATATGAAATGCCAGTATAGATTTTTCTTTTAGAAGAGAGAACAAACAGTAAAATTGAACCAAGTACCCCGTATTGCAGCAATACTGGAAGTCAATGAAATTATTCCTAAACCCAGGAAAAATATCTCCTTACCATTTGCAAAAGGTTAGCAAGACAGCTGAGGGAGACACACCAGAACAGTGAAGAAGCACTCCAAACCCAGTTTCATAACTTTGTTCTTTATGCCTAGGCATGTTTCTGGTCTTCTACTTGCTTATCTGAAGTCAAACCTGTTGAAAGTGATACCTAACTTTGCACCATCTAAAGCAAATTCATCTTTAAATCATGTAAGCATAGGGGTTCAATGCTTTAGATTGCAAGCTAAGATTTTCTGGTGGTTTGGGTTTTTTTAGTGGCTGTTGAAGTTAGAGTCTTAAAATCATCTTCTTTTGAAGTGATGCTGTGATGCTGTTACCCAACTCAGTTTTCTAATTAGCAGGCCTGATTTTAGCAGCACTAATCTAGTGATGCTTGACATGTTTGAAAGCCATGCCACTTAGATGCTCCGATATGACTTTATGAGCCTGTTACTTGGTAAGAGCTTTTAGAAATGCTGCTTGAAGTTGAGCCTCCACCTGTCATAGAATTGGTCCTGGGTAGCTGCAGATTGCACCGATAGCTCCTACATCTTTCTTTTCTTGCTTCTTTGGGTTTTTTTTCTCCCTGAATTCTAGGATTATAATTGTTCTTTTTCCCAGCACAGAGGTTCTCTTTATCTGTAAGCAGGACAGCTACCAGCTGGGTTTAAACCACAGCACTGGGGTTTCTGAAAACCAGACAGAGAAGGCATCAGTCAGCAGTAAAAACCAGAAGAGGAAATCAAGGTGGTCATCTTCCTATCTTTAAAGGAATAACCTGTGGAGCTGGCAATGCATATGAAACTTGCCACCAGAGCAAAGACCCCTTTGATCTTGACTGCTCCTGACTTGCTGCTGCTTTCTTGGGCCTGTTTGATTCCTATTATGCCACCTTCAGTTCTTTCTTTCTAGACTCTAAGGATAGCCTAAGTAAACTCAACCAGATTAAAAATCTGTTTATCCTATTTTCTCTAAGAGGTACAGTGGCAGATAGGGAAGAAGCTTGGGATTGTCCAGTGGTAAGTGCATCTAAACACATACTCATAGATGTGTTAACTCCTCACAGGCCTTCCACCTTTGCCCATAATGAACCAATCATTTTCTCTTGAAGTTCTGAGAGCAAGAACAGTTGTGCCTCCTGAATTAATTCTTCCTCAGAAGATAATAGTGGATAAGAGAGGATAATTTTGGGGTTTGAGAGAAATGGGGAGGGCTATGTAATTCTAAGACTTTCTTGACTTTCCACCATGATACTTGAAGACCTGTGAAGTACTTCATTAGTTGCAACCTGATATATTCTATATCACCTCCCAGCTGCTGGCAGAATGGGGATGTGCCAGTGAATCTTATTTTATACCAGGAGTCTGTGCTTTGTGGCTGCAGACCTGCCTTAGACAGAAAAGGCAAGAAAGTGTCATGGTTCTTGGAGAGTTCCTGTGTCATGCAGCCAGGCCCAGGAGCTGGGAAGTATTTCTATGATTATCACAGTAGAGAGACAGCAAAAACATTAATACTGACTTTCAGTGATAGGACTCATAATTCAGAGGGCATCATGGCAGTAACTCATGCAGGCAATATCAACCTATTCATCAGCCTAAACCCTACTGCAGACCCTACAGTTCATGAATTTGTCTTCAACGCATTAGACTCACTAGTTGTTCATTATAAATAAAAGGAAAATTGCGCCTCATATTGGGAGAATAAGAAGGCAGCCAAGAGATGCTAACTGCTTGAAAAAGTAGCAGGTGACTGTTACCAAGGGCACTTATGAATCTTAACATTTTTCTATTGCTATTGCCTCCAGAGGTTGGACAGAGAAGGCAGATATCATCTCAGAGTGAGCAATTTCATGACTGCATTGCTCTAATCATTCTTATTACTGCATACTTTATTTTTCTTATTTACCTTCTATACTCCTTACAACATGTTTAATTTTTCTAGTTTTGCTGCAAGGCTTTCTTATTATGTTCCTAGGTTTGCTCCACACATCATCAGCAACTCAAACATGATGATATTATTATCATTATCATTATTGACAGTTACTAACAATAGCAACAAGCTGAAAAACCGAAGCTGCAAAAATCACTTATTCTGAGGAAATCAAAACAAATGCCTTTAACGTTATCTTGCCTATATCAAATTTTAACATTCAATTTCATAATCAAACAGATTGGATGATAACATCATAGAATCATAGGATGGTTTGGGTTAGAAGGGACCTTAAAGATCATCTAATTCCAAGTCCCTGCCATAGGCAGGGACACCTTCCAGTACACCAAGTTGCTCAGAGCCTCATCCAACCTGGCTTTGAACACTGCCAGGGATGGGGCAAACACAACTTCTCTGGGCAACCTGCGCCACGTCCTCACTACCCTCACAGTAAAGAATCTAAACAATAAGTATATCTAAACAATAAGTAATATCTAAATCTAGCCTCTTCCAGTTTAAAGCCTCTTGTCCTACCACTCAGAAAAAGTCCCTCTGCAGATTTCTTGTAGGCCCTCTTTAGCTATTGGAAGACAGCTATAAGGTCTCCTCTGAGCCTTACCTTCTCCAATCTGAACAACCAAAACTCTCTCAGCCTGTCTTCATAGGAAAGGTGCTCCAGCCCTGAAGCAGAGAGAGAGAACCACCTTCCTTGACCTCCTGGTCATGCTACTTTTGATGTACCCTAGGATACAGTTGGTCTTCTGTTGTAAGATAAATCAGCGATAAGTGCATTGCCATATGCCACTTGTAAGCCACCTTAAAGTGCAGCAGGTGAGACAGAGTTCTGTCCCTGCTTTGCTGAGTTAATCCTGACAAGTCACTCCATCTTGCTGTGCCTTAGGTTTCTTTAGGAATGGTGCCAACCTCATCATACACTGCATTGATAAACCTAATGGTATTTCCAATTTGCCCTCTCTTGCTAGTACAGAAACTCTTTTTTTGGCTTCCATGTAGGTCTGAATATAGCACTGGTAAAATAATTTAAATCTATGTTCCTGGGTGCTTGCCAGACAGCAGATTGTTTAGGAAAGTCTTAGACTGGCTTCTTGTTTCAGAATGGAGGTGTGTATTAACTTAGGAATGACAGATCCTCCAGGTGACTGCTGGGGAACATGCTTCCTTTAATCAAAAAGATAAAGCTGGAGCAGAAAATTTTAATTATTGAACTTGTTGGGCTTTTTCATTTCTCACACAGGAGACTTTCACTCAAGGCTAAGTCTGAGACTGCAGTATTAGGGGGTGTGTTTATGACTATCTCATGTAGATCCGAGCCCTTGCTATCCCCCAAAGGGGCTGTCCTACCCATCCTCTGCCCCTGGCTTGGCACCCTGAGCTCTGCCTGCCTGCTATCAGCTGCTCTGGATGTTCAGCATCTTTAAAAAATGCAGGGAAATCTGAAAATTATATGCAGCCTCTCACACAATCAAGTATATGCATGTTCTTTACAGCTGTGGGTAATATAAGATCATATTAAAATGTATGCTTAGTTAAGAAAGAGAAACTCTTAAAATATTTAACTTCAGATTCTAGGGAAAAAAAATCAGAATGAAAACTTCCCCCACCAAAGAAAACAAACTGAAGAAAAAGCAAAGCAAAGAAGAAAAAAGTTACAGTGAAAAATTAATATCACTAAAAAACTTCATAAGATGTGACTGATAATATGAAAATGAAGAACTAAGGGGAATACATTAGAAGTGATAGATCACTTAACTTAAAAAATCAATTAAGACATCCACATTAGCCAGTGTAATACAGTCATGATGACTTTAAGAATAAGTCAGTTCTGGGTTTATCATCCCAGACTGCACCATGCTTACTTTTAAAGGAACAAGTAGTTTATTTCATGTGTTTTCCCCTTACGGCATAACTCTTGAGATAAGGTTGTGAGCTTTAACCTACAAGAATGCTAATGTTACCCATGTATGAATATACACGCAACATACATCTGATTGAGATACACAGTCTGACACCCCATTTCCAGGAGTCCTTTAGGATTCCCACTTGGTAACAACATCACTCATTCTGAAGTGAAGGTGCCTTGGCAGTTTGTTTTGCTTTCAAGGATTAGCTCTCTTTGAGCAAGGCTTTTCAGCATCCTCCATAATGAAGCAAGTGCTGGAGATGGATTTATGCAAGTAGGAATTTCTTACCCACAACTCAGTTATCTCTCTATCATTACTGACTACCTCCTCCTTCACCTGTGGCACAAACAAGCCAAAGAAACCACGTAGCCTCTCTTTTTGTAGTCATATCACACTATAGGATGATCCCAATTCTTCAACCTGTAGCAAGAACAAGCTTATGGGTAACTTCAGATGGTATTGATTTCATTTTCATGCATTTTGCAAATGACAGATGATGTGTTGGTCAGTTTTGTTTACTGAAGGACACTAATTTAGAGGTACAATTAACAATGACAGAGTATTGTCAGAAATTTTGTCAAGTGAAAAATTTTATCATTTTTTGCCATCTAGATGAGACACAAAAGTTGTACTTAACCCTCTGAACATTAAGATACTTTCTGTTGAAACTGAGTACACAGAGCAGAATTGTAGTATTGTTATTACTGCTTCTATATGTATCTTACACCCCTTACTTTTTTGCATGTCCCCCTATCACTGGATATCTTACAGATACAAAGAGCAACCTTTGTGTTCATGAGACCTGGCCACTTTATAGAAGGGCTTCCCTGGCACATTACTAAATTGTTCTCAGAATATCAAAATATGAAGAGTGCCAAAATTTTATCAGAATACAACAATATCCCTAGCTTTTCTGTAATTAAGGTATTCATTATTGCTTCATGATGTCATTCTTTATTTCCTCGTCTTTTTTACTGGGTCCTGTGACACTTTTTTTGCTTCTGCATATTGTGCACCATTGGATATATTTAAAAATAATCTCTCTCCAATGCCTTTTAATATAAAAATAATATAGGCAGGAAGTAAAGCAGCTTTTCTGAGTGAGGTGCAGATTCATTTATTTGAAATTCAGAAAGGCACTGAATGGGCACTGACCAGTGAAGACAGCAACTGACTCTCAAGTGGGGGACTTGGCTGTCCAGGGACTGACTGGGGGCAAAAGAACCCCCTACTCCAAGCAGCACAACAGTCATATAGGGGCCTATGCCACAAGGAGTGCAGGACCAAACCTCTTCCTGTGAGGTGCCCAGAAAGTTTACTGAAGTGTGTGTATACATGTATATATATTGTATGAAAGTAGACTGCATCAAATATAGATGAAGAAGGTTTGATATCAGCTGTGAGCTTGGGCTGATGATGGAGGCTTAAAAACACCCCATTTTAAAATTGACTCAAGAACAGTGTTTTAAAAGTAATGAGACTACTGCAATAGGAAAAGGGTGATTTCTGAAGCACTCAATAATGTTGGTTACCTCGTGCAAACGGAAGTCACTAGGAACTGGACTCAGCTGGCTTTGTAGTATCAGTAGGTGACTATTTCAGGCTTTCCATGAAAAGTGAAATTTTGATGAACTGCCTTATACACAAATTATATTTTGAATTCTACTGCTCTTTTTTCAATGATCCTTTCCTCTGCTGCCTTGCAAGGTGCTAAGAGGAGTAAAACCAAAACCACAAAAATCTTAATACAGAATGCAACGGAGAAAAAAGCTCCAAGAGCACAGAATTACTATAAGGTAGATGCCACTAATCATAGAATCATAGAATAGTTAGGTTGGAAAGGACGTCAAGATCATCTTGTTCTAACCCCCCTGCCGTGGGCACGGACATCTCCCACTAAACCATGCCACCTAAGGCTATGTCCAACCTGGCCTTGAACATGGCCAGCGATGGAGCATTCACAACTTCCCTGGGCAACATATTCCAGTGCCTCACCACACTTTCTTGGGTAAAGAAATTCTTCCTCATATCATATCTAAACTTCCCGTTTAATTTTGAATCCGTTACCCCTTGTCCGATCACTACAGTCCCTAAAGAAGAGTCCCTACTCAGCTTCCTTACAGGCCCCCTTCAGATACTGGAAGGCTGCTATGAGGTCTCCATGCAGCCTTCTCTTCTCCAGGCTGAACAG